>JAOTRH010133888.1:0-14135 GCA_034768845.1 Heliamphora exappendiculata | reverse complement strand
GTACCAATGGAATGTCCGGGTCCATTGCGATTGTGAGCCTACCTGTATATTCTGTCAGAACCTATGACTCGATCTTCTGTGCAGCATGCACTGAGTCAAATACAGGACAGAATATACGGACTATGCATCCATTCATCACAAATATAAATATGAAATCACGAATGCAAAAACATCTCAAATATTTCTCATTAATATGCCAAGGATCAAGAATAAAAAAACCTAAAAAGCATGGCTTTTTTCAGTATACCTTCATAACACCATGGAACCATGAGTTTCATTTAAAGTGTTTTCGATCACAGCTGTTGACTCTACCAACTCTGTAAAAACACACAGCCTTAACCCTGCCACTCGCTCCCTGATCGCAGGCCTCAAACCCCTTTCAAACCTCCGCGAACGTAGCTCATCTGTAGCCACAAATTTCGGTGCAAAGCATGATAAACTAGTAAATCTAGCTTCATACTGCATGATACTCATCACCCCTGAGTGGGAGTATAGAACTCCTTTCTATACAAGTCCCTTAAGAAAGCAGGAAAGTATTTCTCCAGAACAACCCTCGTAAAAGCTGCCCACGTACCCTCCACGAAATTCCTGGCATATTTCCACCACTCATGGTCATCACCTCTCAGCTGGAAGGCGAAAAAAGAAACCCCCAAGTCTTTCTCAACTATCTATAGTGAATTTAGAATTTGGGTCACAAGTTCCAACCAATTTGTAGCTACCGTGGGATCGGGATCCCCAGCAAAGGTAGAAGGGTCAAGATGTCGAAACCCCCGCATCGCAACAGTCACCCTCGGTTCAGGCACTTTCTCTCTCCCCCTAGTAGTCTTAGCTAGCTGACGGATAGAGCCTACCATCTCACGTAGCAACTCTATTGTGTCTATCGGTCATTGGGGAGCATTTTCATCCCCAGCATCAGGGATTGGCACATCTCCTTGGCCTAAGCCATGGCCACAACCTTGACCACGGCCTCGTCCTCTCTGCACAGACATTACTTCTATACAAAAGGAATATATAACATAAGATTCCACACGTCGCATTATCACAAACAACAACTATATAACCATGTTAACACTTAGCCATTAACTATCATGCCAACACATCACACATATCGAGGAGAACCGACAAAAGTAATACGTCAATTTTGGTAACCTATTTAGATTCCTTACCAAAAAACACGTTGGCTAAATTCATTTCTAACTTGGCTTCTAAGTTTGTCAATCTAAACGCATAGAAGACAAGACTAATTAATCCTAAGGTCTAACTCCCATGCTCAAGTATACACAACATCCTCATACTTAACAAGTTATCATGGTTATGTTATCAAAACATCTAAACACATGCAATCAAGCACACGCAATCAGCCTCACCAGGTGATATAACCTCCCCCACAGCTCTTAGGTATACGAACCCAGAGCTCTAATACTATTTGTAACAACCTAAAGCCCCGGGTCACGTGAAAAGCCCACCGAACCAACATTTTGGAATTCCATGGTCCATCAAAATTGCCCAAACCCAAACGGGCCAAAGATCAAAACAAAAGTGGGATTTTATTCGTGAAACATGGAACAAAATAAGCCAATTTGTATCAAAAGGGTTACCTCTAAGCTTCTCCAACCAAAACCTTCTTTCGAAACAAAATCTAATTTTAGTTCACAGCAGCTGCCCGCTCGAGCGCTCAGAGGCCTGCTCGAGCGATGAGATGCCCGAGAGATTTTTTAGCCAGAAACCAAACAGTCTTCTTGAGTCTCAAACACAAACCTAAAAACATGATCTCTGAACATGGATTTAAATAAGCAAAATATAAGGAAAAAAACGTTTAATTGATAAAGAAATCACTCCTCTATCTTGAAAAATGAAACTTTGAAAGCATGAAACCCAAACTAGAACAAATAAAACTACTATCAACCCAAGGTTTTTCTCTCAAAATAAACACTACATACATGCATAATGTAATCGCCTTAAGGCTTACAAAACATGCTTCCAAGAACAAGCAATAGATGTAACAATACATGATTCCATAACAAAGGAAAACTCAAACAAGTCTTCCGCCTCCTCAGGCTCCACTCGATCATCACCCGTGATCACAATCACATGAAAAAGATTTTCAAAGTCCCACAACGTGAGGCAAAGCCCAATAGGAAATCGACTAACATGTAATAAAAGCTAAACATGCTGATGTGAATGGATACGAGTATTTTAACTCACACGAGCTTTAAAAAAAGGTTTACATAATTACAATGATTCACACACAATACATGCATCTTCACGGGCTTTAACAGAAGGACCACAATTTGCCCCAACTAATACATCTTTACGGGCTTTCACTGAAAGACCGCATGTGATACCCCATCCTCTGGGCACGTTGGGACATACATAAATATAAATAAAAAAATATTATAACAATTCATTCATATTTATATATCATAAATATTACTTCTTTAGGAGTTCTGAACTGTTCCAAATACATAACGATTACAGTTTCACTAAAAATTTAACAAAAGTACACTAGGCCCGTGAAAACTAAGCAAAAAAAAAAAAAAGAACCATAGGTGAAGATTAAGTCTTCCAGCTAGTATTGTTGGAGTCAGCTGGCTCTGATCACTCGCCTTGTTCTTCGAAACCTTTCTCTTCACCAAGGGCGACATCCTTAAAGAATTCCTCCTCCTCGCCTGTAGTACGAATGCCATTAGCCAAAGTTCAGAAGAGAACTCTCTAAACCTTCTAACCAAGCTTACAATAAAATATTTTACAACGCATATCATATAACACTCAGTATAATTTGAAGTTGAGAAGACAAATAAATTTATAATAGGGTAACAGATAAGTCAATAACATGTGTATGAAATGCCATGTATATAATGCAATTGCCCAACTCGACATACACCCAAATTATAATAGAAATTCCACGCCGAAAATTCTAGGAGACAGACTTTATGGATAAATTGTATACTAGAGCCATCACTACTTCTCATTGCGAATGGTAAATCCTTTGCCTGGCTACATGCCACAACTATTTTACTACAAAATTTGCAATGGTGTTGGGTTTTGGGCAACACAAAAATATGTGAAAAAAGTATCTTTTGAGGGTTAAAACTTAACATAAATTTTTAAAAGGGTTTTGACCTATCAAAAGTCAATATTCTGTGCTCATTTTTAGTAGGTAGATATATATACATGTTATCTACAGCTTCTGTGTTTTGAATAAATTTTGGATCTCATTGTAAACTAAGGTTTCTAGGTCGGTAGTGTTGACTGGTCAGAAAATGACACGCTTTGGTAAAATTACAATATTTCGAGTTCTACTAATTCAAATGAGTTGAAACCAACTTTAGATGAAAGATAACACAAAAATATAAATCTAAACATAAAGAACATGCTTAGATCAATTTTTTACATTGAGTTATGGCATCCCAAAGTTCAGAGCAGAAACATTTACGTTCTCAAAAATCAAGTCTCTTTAGGTTCAAGACTCCTACTTATGATATGTCAAGGTTTTGTTCTATTTCCTTGCATGCTTATGTTTTAGACATGAATATCAAGGTTCTAGTACACTTCTAGGTCATCAAACTCAAAAATAATAACACACAACAACATCTCATATCGTCCATAAACACAACCCCTATTTTGTTACTACGACGCCTTTTTGGTTTGTTTTCGATTTTTGATTTTTAAAGTGCTTAAAAAGATGAGTTGATGGATATTTTGAGGGATAATAGATATAGGGTTTAGAGGTTTTACTTACATGTTTGAGGGCTCAAGGGATGGTATGATGGAAGAATTTAGCTTTGGGAAAACATCTCTTACTTCTCCTTGGCTTCTTACTCTTCTTCTCCTTTTTTTCCCTCAAACTTGTATAACACTTCAAGAATACTCAAATCTGATTTTCTATCTCTATATGGATGAAATATGAAGGGGAGAGGGAGGGTGTTTGGCTTGATTTATATAGGGAAGGGCTAGGGAACATGGAGGGGACAAAAAGATACCTTTAAAGACTTTTTCCTTCTTTTTAATTAATGTAATTTGAGGAGATTTGACTTGGTGCAACTTTTGAGGCCTATAAATCAGATGTTGGGAAGATAAATACAGGTAGGGTTCAGTTTGGGGGACAAAAATCTGATCCCCCATCAATCAAGGGGCTTTTCTTGGTTTTCGCGTCCTTATTATGCAAGAAAATACATTAAAAATTAATTTGATGTATCATTTTGGTATCTTTTTCTACTGAGACTTATTATTTTAGTATATTTATGATAAATTTAGTATTTTCATTAATTATCATAGTTTTCATAGCAATTGATTAAATAAATGTAATATTTTAAGTCAAATTAAGTTAGTTTGATAATATAGGATATTTTTGACTTATTTTGGTTTGTATGAATTTCAATAATGATTTGTTTATTTTTGTTAGCCTATACTGCCATATTATTATGTATATTATTTGTTCAACAAGTCTTGGACCATCATAATGCTTGATTTGACACTTTTCTCATCTTTTTTAGCTGAAAGAAAAGTAAAAAGCTATTTTTAGCACAACTTCCAAGGTGGACAGCCACTAAGAGGTATTTTTGTTATTTTGATGTTATTTTATCCTTTTCTATTTAATTTCACTTAAATCTTTGATTTAGGGTGTCCATGTGTTAAACTTTTGATTTTTAAGACTCTTTGTTATACTAGGGACAAAATGGTCATTTTATCTTAATTATGCGAATTCTTGATTTTTAATCTTATATTTCATATTATTTACTTAATTTAGAATGCTGGGAGGCTCTTCGGGTGTTAAGGTTTCGTTGCCTGAGTTTTGAGCTTTTTTAGGGTTTCGAGTTGAATTAGGGTTTTCGAATCGACTTAAGATTTTTATTCTTTCACTGATTTACGATTTTGTTGGCTAACCGTTGCTAATACTACAGTTTGTGCTGAGACTTTACATGAGTCATTATCAACCAGGTTGTTACAACTAAGGTCCGAACCGGGTTGTTACAAACTACCCCCTTGAACAAATTTTGTCCCTAAAATTTCATCTCGTACTTCATTGTATGGAAGGTTGAGGATGATTTACTAATATTGTGCTTTCTCGTTCTTCAAAATTGTGTCCTTATTTTTCTTGAGTCATTCTTTATTGAGGGTGCGGATGGGCCGGGCCCATATGTTCAGCACTTAAACTGATTACTACCTAATCTTTGTATATCTGTCACGTTAGTTGGCCTCTTCCCATTAACTTTTACTTCTACTTTGTCGGGTCCACTTGAATTCCCTCTCCAGATATAACATGATCCAAAAAAACCACCCAGTCCAACTCACACTTACCAAATTTTGCATATAACTTGTGTTTTCTCAAGATCTACAAAAAATCTTCAAATGTTCTATGTGTTCCTCTTCACTCCGAGAATATAACCGAATTTCGTTTATCAACACAATTACAAATTGGTCTAGAAAGCTTCTGAACATCTGATCCATTAGGTCTATAAACACAATAGGCACATTTGTTAACCCGAAAGGCATCACCTTAAATTCGTAATGTTCGTAACGAGTCGTAAAGGTAGTCTTGGCTATATCTGACTCGCACACTTTTAATTTGTGGATCATGACCCCAAGTCTATCTTTGAGAACACGTTAGCTCCAAAACACAATTTACATCGAGTACGACTCCCACAAGCAATCATACGTCTGTAAACTAGCCTACCGCCGAAATATATTTCGAATTTTCTCCACTTACGTCTGAAAAGACTGTCACTCTACCAAAAATCAGCTCACTACCACATTCAAACGTACGTCGAAGACTACTTCCCGATCGACTAATGACTACTAACTCGAAATCACATCACCACCTTGTGTTGAACCACTCTAGCCTTATGGCCATCAAGACTAATACCGCCACTTGAACCTAATGAGTCACTAGGGCTAAACATACCATATAGACTAAATGCTCCCCAGGTATATGCTTACCCATATGAACCCAATCACAATCTCATCATAACACAATATACATTCACATATTTCCTTCATGTACGTACCATCCACCCTACAATTCTTTAACCGAATAGTATTAACTCCTTATTCTAAAATCTCTTATCATCACCACTCAATCACTTCATACATTCTCTACCACACAACTGAACTAAGAATCACTTTCGCACTTTAATTATTTTATCTTACCCACATTTTACTAAGACACTCGATTCACTCAAGGTTAATTACAAAAATTATAGCCATGAATTCGTATAATCTCACTTACGTTTTCAATCTCCTCATCCAAATACTTATTCCTCTCACGTACTCACACTAAATTGTTATGCAACTCCACCAGAAACAACATAATTATATCACCCCTCAACTTCTTATACATAGAGTCCACACATTCTCATGAAAAAATTCCTTCTCTATATAAGCAACATTTATGCACTAATCTAAACAAGCTTGCCCGTACAGATCACATTACAAAAGGTTCTTGAAAGCAACTTCTTTGAGACTCACACTGGTACCACAACGAATACCAACCCCATAAGAGTTACAAAGTCTAAACGTCAAACGAATACAAATCGATACTTACGAACCTACCACGTGAAAAACTCAGTTTGTCTAAAATGCACGCTCCACCTCTCAAATAATTTTCAGCGTTAATGGGATTCACTATTCCTACAAACTCCTTGGTACCCAAATTCTGGAATTGTTTAACTAAAGAGTTATCGATCCTTTTGGCCCACATTAAAATTCATCCTGCACTATATTCACCCGTCTTGCATAGTTTTTCTTCTCGAGAACTATCTTCCTTGTTCTAATCAAAAAATTTAGTCCCTTCTTAAACCTTCTACACCTTGTCTCCTCATCAGGTATAAGCTGGGTGGTATATCGTGACAACTCTGTAAACTTCATCTCGTATTTTACCACAGTCATCCTTCTTTATTCTAGGTCGATGGATTCTTGCTCCTTCTCATACTTGTAGTTTATGGACTTATACTGCTGGTCGAACACTTTCTCAAAACAATCCCAAGTGATTCTCGGGGGTACGGGAGGTTTAACTTCTGGCACCGGCATCTTCAGTAACATCTCTGTGGCTTTCCACCAGTATTACGCTTCTCCCCTAAACGTAAAAGCTACGAGGTCAATATTATTATCTGCATCTACCCCCAACCTATCAAGAACATGCACGATATCCTTCAACTAATTTTCTGCCTCTGCGGGGCTAAGTGTTCCGACAAATTCTTTTGAACCTAGGTCCTCAAATTGTTTGATCATGGAGTTACTATTCTTCTCAGCTTGCATTGTGATCCAACTCGTGTTCTGTTCGATCAGTCTTGCGATCGCCTCCAACATCCTAGTGGTTGGGTCAGGTTCTATCGGTCCCATTTGCGGAGATTCTTCTTGTCGTGCCTCGATATACTGGTTCGAGTTAAATAACGTTCCGCCCGAGTTTCTCTATGCTTCTCCCTATCGTAGGAAAGCTATGACTTAGGGCTCAATACAGGAGTCCAACTTATAAGCATAAGGATAAGAACAAACTATAAACGAAAGGTTTTAATGACACAAGGGTCGTCTCCCTTAATCTGATAACTCACTTAGACTTTGCAAATCGATAACAACACAAGACCCCTCCTTGATTGTCCTCTCCACTTTTTAACGGGCTATGAGCCATCTTATGCCCATGTTAGTTGTACTTATAACAAGCTCTTACTGTTGTTTTTCATTATTTTGTTTCCTAGATCCAAACCTTAGTTGTTCGAAAAAAATCCCTCTTTTTAGGTGCTCGGATATTTCGTACCCTTAGGTCCTATAAGTACCATGATCCCACTGGGGTGCCTTTCCCTATGATCGATCCAAATTAACTGCTAGGTCTTGCAAGATTTGTGCTAGGCTTGGGGAGTTCACTTCCTCCCCAGTCCCACATACCTTTACTGAGCTTCCTTGGTTCTGTCCTTGTCCCGCCATCTACTAGTCCCTTTTATTTCTATTTAGCGCATTGATAACTCACAGCATTATTTCTACATAAAGCTTAATATAGTTACAAAAGCTGGCTCGAGAGCTACTGTTGTAGGTAGGTTCTGACCAAAGGTAAATATATTCCTCGGCTATCTTTTCAAATCTCACTCCGTAGACTCTTAACTTGCCCTGATGGTTCAAAATCGTGCGTTAGAATTGCCCATCAATATGAAGGTGAGATACGGGTCTCGGTTGAATATAGTAGGGAACGCACGTTGATGTAAAATCTCATAGACGTACTTTTTGCTTGTAGTCATATGTTTTCATTTTCCTTCTAGTCTTTCCAAGTGTTACTTCGTTCTTCTTAGCCTCTGCCGTTTGTTCTTGACGTGCTGGTACGTAAGGTTTGAATGTTTCTTCCAATGATTAGATCATTTTCTTAGGCAGTTGGTCATTCTAGGGTAAAATAAACATGATAAAAGATATGGTTGGATTGGGGCAAGGGATTAAGGCTAAGGCAATCATTGTTGACCTAAATAGAGAGGTCAGTTGAGGCTCAAATGCATTGGATATAAGAGTTAAACAACTAACAAAGATTACAAAAGGAAAGTTCTCGGGATCAATCTATGTAACATCAGATCTTGACAAAAGATATGTTTAAGCAATGGGTAGCCAAACTAGATATTTGTCCTGAAGTTACGTCAGCCTAATGTACTTCAATTCAAGCATCCAAGTCGACTTCTCAGGTTGGGATTTCAAGAGTAAATAAAGAATTCACAAAATTACTGCACCAAAGTATGGTATCAAGATTGAGAGAATTGAATGAGGGCAAAAGATTTCACCAATGTCGAACATTCAAAACCGATGTTATTAGAAAGGAAGGCACACAAAGTGCTTTAATCGGGTACAAGAGTTGACATAAAGGCTTGAGAGAGGAACTCCTAGGGATAGAGTTATGGGGTTCTAACGGTGGCTCTCAAGGTGATATCTAAAACTTCTCCTAGTGTGTACTCTGTCTACCTCTCTTAAATAAGATAACTCATTTCATGAATCTTTGGTTTTCGATCTCGATACCCTTACTCGTCCTTCACATGTAGATTCCCTGTTACTTTTGATCCTGGTAATGTCCTAACAAGACTCGTTATAAGACTTAGACGCAATAGATTTTAGTTCTTATAAAGTATATATGATAAAGTGTTAGAATATATAACTTTACAGGACTTGGGGATATGAAATTCTTCTACACTAGGTCACGGTCGCGTGGGTAAGGGTTGAACCTAGGCTCTGATACCATTTGTGACACCCCGTCCTTCGGGCACGTTGGGACATACAAAAATATAAATAAAAGAAAATATTCTAACCATTCATTCATATTTATATATCATAAATATTACTTCTTTAGGAGTTCTGAACTGTTTCAAATACATAACGATTACAGTTTTACTAAAAATTTAACAAAAGTACACTGGGCCTGTGGAAACTGAGCAAAAAAAAAACAAAAACAATAGGTGAAGATTGAGTCTTTCGACTAGTATTGTTGGGGTCGGCTGGCTCTTGCTACTCGCCTTCTTCTTCGAAAACTTTCTCTTCACCAAGGGCGAATTCCTCGAAGAATTCCTCTTTCTCACATGTGGCACGAATGCCATGAGCCAAAACCTAGAGAAAAAAAACTCCCTAAACCTTCTAACAAAGCTCACAACAAAATATTTTACAATGCATATCATATAACATCTAGTACAATTTGAAGTTGAGGAGACAGATAAATTTATAACAGGGTAACAGATAAGTCAATAGCATGTGTATGAAATGCCGTGTATGCAATGCAATTGTCCAACTTGACATATACCCAAATCATAACAGGAATTTCACACCGAAAATTCTAAGAGACAGATTTTGTGGATAAATTATATACTAGAACCATCACTACTTCTCGTTCCAAACGGTAAATCCTTCGCCCGGCTACAAGCCACAACTGTTTTACCACAAAATTTGAACCAGCGTGGGGTTTGGGATGAACCTAAACGCTCCCACCTTAAGAAGTATGATTATGGATAAATTGCACACTAAATCCATCACTACTCCTTATTAAGAATAGTAAATCCTTTGCCAGGCTACATGCCACAACTGTTTTATAGCAAAATTTGCAACGGTGTGGGGTTTTGGGCAACACAACAACATGTGACAAAAGTGTTCTTTGAGGGCTGAAACTCAACAGAGATTTTTAAAGGGGGTTTGACCTATCAAAATTCAATATTCTGTGCTCAGTTTTGGTGGAAAGATATATATACATGTGGTCTACAACTTCTATGTTTTGACTAAAGTTCGGATCTCATTGTAAACTAAAGTTTTTAGGTCGGTAGTGTTGACTGGTAGAAAAATGACACACTTTGATAAAATTGCAATATTTGGAGTTTTACTTATTCAAATGAGTTGAAACCAACTTTAGATGAAAAATAACCCAAAAATATAAATCTGAACATAAAGAACATGCTTAGATCAATTTTCTACATTGAGTTATGGTGTCCCAAAGTTCAGGGCAGAAATATCTAAGTTCTCACAAATCAAGTCTCTTTAGGTTCAAGGCTCCTACTTATGATATGTCAAGGTTTTGTTCTATTTCCTTGCATGCTTGTGTTTTAGACATGAGTATCAAGGTTCCAACACACTTTCAGGTCAATAAACTCAAAAATAACAACACACAACAACATCTCATATAATCCATAAACACAGCAGCCCTTATTTTGTTACTATGACGCCTTTTTGGTTTGTTTTTTATTTTTGATTTTTAAAGTGTTTAAAGAGATGAGTTGATGGATATTTTGAGAGATATTAGATATAAGGTTTATAAATTTTACTTATATGTTTGAGGGCTCAATGAATGGTAGGATGGAAGAACTTAGCTTTGGGAAAACACATCTTGCTTCTCCTTGGCTCCTTATTCTCCTTTTCCTTCTTTTTCTCCCTCAAACTTGTATAACACTTCAAGAATATTCAAATCTGATTTTCTCTCTCTATATGGACGAAATATGAAGGGGAGAGGGAGGGTATTTGGCTTGGTTTATATAGGGAAGGGTTAGGGAACATGGAATGGACAAAAAGGTTTAAAGACTTTTTCCTTCTTTTTAATTAATGTGATTTGAGGAGATTTGGCTTGGTGCAACTTTTGAGGCCTATAAATCAGATATGGGAAAGATAATACAGTTAGGGGTCAGTTTGGGGGACAAAAATTCCCCATCAATCAAGGGGCTTTTCTTAGTTTTCGTGCCCTTATTGTGCAAGAAAATGCATTAAAAGTTAAATTGATATATTTTTTGATATTTTTTTCTACTGAGACATATTATTTTATTATATTTATGATAAATTTAGTATTCCTATTAATTATCATAATTTTTATAGTAATTAATTAAATAGATGTAGTCTTTTAAGTCAAATTAAGCTAGTTTGACAATATAAGATTCTTTGACTTATTTTAGTGTGTAAGAACTTCAATAAAGATTTGTTTACTTTTGTTAGCTTTTAATGCCATATTATTATGTATATTATTTTTTCAACAAGTCTTGAACCATTATAATTCTTGATTTGACACTTTTTTCATCTTTTTAAGCTTAAAAAAACGGTAAAAATTATTTTTTAGCATAACTTCCAAAGTGGACAGCCACTAAGGGGTATTTTTGTTATTTTGATGTTATTTTTTCTTTTACTACTTAATTGCACTTAAATTCTTAATTTAGGGTGTCCATGTGTCAAATTTTAAATTTTTAAGGCTTTTTGCTGTACTATGGACAAAATAGTCATTTTACCTTAATTATGATAATTCTTGATTTTTAATCTTATATTTCATATTATTTACTTAATTTAGAATGTTGGGAGGCTCTCTGGGTGTTAAGATTTTGTTGCCTGAGTTTTGAACCTTTTCAGGGTTTCGAGTTGAGTTAAGGTTTTCTAATCGAGTTAGGGTTTTTATCTTTTAGCGACTTAAGATTTTGTCAGCTAACCGTTGCAAATACTACGATTTGGGCTGGGACTTTACACGAGTCATTATCAACCAGGTTGTTACAACTATGGTCCAAATCGAGTTGTTACACCGCAACCCCAACTAATGCATCTTAACGGGGTTTCACCGAAAGACCGCAGCCCCAACTAATGTATCGTCAACTAGAGTTTACATACACACAACCATGAACAAATATCACCTTTTACATAACAACGCCATCCATATAACCATGGAGACTAACAAATTTTAAAATAAGGCTCAACCCCAAAAGTTAGCTCCAAACCTCCAAATTCAGTTTTCACAAACATATGTATAAATCTCAACCTCTTTTTTTTTAAACTCTCATTTTTGAAAACTACGGACCCCTACGCGTCCACCAATTTCAAAATAAACCATAAAAATACTTTAAAAACCATTTCATCCAACCAAACATGGTTTAAACATGTAAATCAATGATTTATGCATTTTAAAACGATAAAAATGTATAAAATTTTACGTAGCACCCCTTTAAGACATGAAAGTCTAGGATTCTACCTCGGTGAGTTAAAACTCAAAAGTTTAAACACTGGCGAGAAAACAAAGTCGCCAAAACGCAATTCCATTCGGATGAACACGAAGTCCTCGACAAAGATAACAAGAATTTGCTATTCGATCGCTAAAAACTATGCCCGGACCCACTAAAAAGCTAGAGATAAGGTAAATTTTTTGAATAGAGAGAGAAAAGAAACTTGTAAAACAACCTTTAGCTCAAATACCAAGACATGAGCTAACTTTATAGAATCTCGCGTTAGGCTGTCCACTCGAGCGATCCCTACTGATCTAACTCTCTATCATAAGCCCGCTCGAGCGAACAGATCACCGCTCGAGCAGCTATCGCTGGGTGAAAATCCAAACAAAGAAACAGAACCAAACCCCTGCATGCATAACGCATATATAAATAGATCACCGCTCGAGCGACCATCGCTGGGTGAAAACCCAAACAAAAAAATAGAACCAAACCCCCACATGCATAACGCATATATAAACATGCAATTCTATATGACGATTAAAGCAATAACCAATGCGTCGAATAAACATATGAAAATAAAATAGAACAAGGTCTCACATTCAGTCCATCACTATCGACGTCTTAGGCTTGAGCTCAAAGCTTAGATGTCGTTTTCATTTCGTAGTATGGTTTTGTAATTATAAGACTTCCATGCTGGAGATTATGCAAAGATTTTGGTTTTGAAATGTATTGTAATACATAGGATGGAGTTATCTCTATTTTGATGTACGATATGGTGTATCTGTTGAAAATTTATGCCTCTTCAATGTCAATCAAAGGATGTTTTTTTATCAAACTTGTATGATCATTTTTGTTCTTGGTTGTTCTATGCCTTATTAGTTTTTTAGGCTACTATGGGATGGAGTACCCCTATTTTGATGTATGGGATGGTGTATCCCTTGAAATATTATGCCTCTTCAATATCAATGAAAGGATGTCTTTGAATCAGACTTGTATGATCATTTTTGTTCTTGATTATTCTAAGCCTTATTGTGTTTTTAGACTACTGAAATGTGGCGAGATCATGCCCTCACTATACAGGTAGAATAGTTTGCTGGAGTGTGATGTGACAATTCAAGATCGATATAGTGATTCTCCCACCATTTAAACATATCTAACAGTTCCAATGCCATTCAGAAGACACAACTAGTGGTTCTACCACTATTGAAACATGTTAGAAATGTTGTTGCCATTCTTGGAGCATGTTTTTTTGTTGGGTCTGTAAGGTGGACATGCCACCATTTCCTTAGTTTAGTTCTCTCAGGTGCTTGTATGACCAATATTTATGGTTTACAGTTGCTTTCCCTCTTGTCTCTTCCATGGCTTCATGATTGCCTATGAGATTTCTTCATCTCTGTCGAGTGCAAATGTAAACCACAATAATAATAATAAGGCAAAGGTTTGTGCATATGATTTGAGATTCAAATTCTTGGTGATTTGGCTTCAATGCTATCTTGATTGGTTTTAAGCCTTGGTGTTTGGAACATATCTTCACTTACCTTTCTTCAGATCCTTAACTCCTCTGCCACAGAGATCACTGTATACACCTTAGTGTAATGTTTATGTTGTTTAATTCTTATGCCTGTTAGTCCATGCCCAGTCCATCTGCATTCAAACTGACGCCCTCCTTCATGAGCATGCCATCAATCTTGATTTACTTTGAATAGTCGTTTAAATTACTTT
>JAOTRH010133877.1:0-14135 GCA_034768845.1 Heliamphora exappendiculata | reverse complement strand
TTTTATACATTTAAATCCTGATTAGGTTATGCATAGTTGTATGGAATGAGATAGATGGTTATGTTAGCTCTGGCTAATAGTGATTACGTTAGGGTTACGACCCTTTGGTTAAAGTCTGAGAAGATTACGTTAGGGTTACGACCCTTCGGTTAAAGTCCGTAAAGAAGGGTTTGATAGGGCTACGGCCCCTCAGTGCAAGTCCGTAAAGAGGTGTTCGATAGGGCTACGGTCCCTCGGTGAAAGTCCGTAAAGATGCATTGACGGGGGCTACGGTCCATCAGTGAAAATTTGAGAAGATTCATGGATTGCATGTACTGCATATTGGGACGGATAGACCAATTTTCTTAAAACTATATTAATGGCCTACAAGAGTCGTAATACTCGAATCGTTTTCAATGCTCTAATGAGTCGACAAATAGTTTTTATCCTCGCTTTTCCTTGCATGTGAATTTATTTTCTAGCTCTTGTGAGTTGTGATCTAAAACTATTTTCAAACTGTTTTAATGGCTTGAAAGAGAGTAAACAAAAATTGCACTTTGATTTCCTAGCATGTTTTGTTTATATTGCATGTTTGTCTAGTTTCTGCTGAGTTTTGGCTCACGATATGGGATAAAATATTTTTAGGTATCGGTTATGCGCGCTAATTCGGGGTTGCTGATTGAGAGCGAAAGAGTTATAGTATTCCTTTTGTTTATGTCTGTCATGTATGCTTATTACATGTTTCTTGACGTTTGAGCCTTATAATGTAAGCCGTTTGGCGTTTATATACAATGCATGTATGATTCATTTTGAGAGTGTATTCTCGGGTTGGTTATTTGTAGGTGTTTCACGTGATCCGGAGTTTGTGGCGTGACAGATTGGTATTAGAGCTCTGGGTTTGAATACCTATGAGCTGTGGAAAGAGGGTGTATCCCATGTGAGGTTGGTTGCATGTGCTTGACTACATGTGTTTAGATGTTTTGATAACCTAATCGTGTTAGCATGTGAGATACGTGAATGATGTATATATATGAGCATGGGGGTTGAACTGTAGGATTGATTAGTCCTGCCTTTGGGCGTTTGGATTAACAAACTTAGGAGCCAAGTTAGAAACACGTTTAGCTGACGTGATTTCTAGTAGGGAGTCTGAGTAGGTTATCCAGATTGACGCGTTATTTTTGTTGGTTCTCCTCGGTATGTGGGGTTTGTTTAGCATGAACCTACGTGGCTATGTGCTAGCATGTTTATATGCTTAATGTTTATGTTCATGCTGTGGGTTGCATCTTATATGATGTCTTCTTTCATATAGATGCGATGTCTGCGCGACGAGGGCGAGACTGTGTTCGAGGTTGTGACCATGGGTTTGGAGTTGGTGGTGGACTCCGTGGGTGGTGTGCTATGTTGAGACAGCAGGTGGTAAGGATGTGAGGTTGAGACGGATCGTAGATCCCGTTTCTTTGAGATAGTTGGCCATTATTTAGGATGCCTGACCTTGTTTGACTATATCCTAGGAATGGTTTGGCTGACCATCTCGTGTGCCGTATCAATTATGATCGACGGTTGGTTTTCTTTTGACCTTAAATTGAATTTCGGGGGTAAAATTCCTTTAAGAGGGGTAGAGTTGTGAGACCCTGACCCGTTTTTTTTTTGACGTTTTTGGATGCGCGTTACGTGTTTTTATTCGAGCATGCTTTTATTGCTTTTGATGCATGATCGGGCTTAGATATGCATGCGAGGTAGGTTCCTGGGGCCGTGGGCTGTTGTGGCGCGAATTTCAAAAAAAAGATATTTTGAAGATCTATAATTATCTGGAGTTAGATATTTTCATAAAGATATTTTATAAAACTTAACTCTTAAATTTTTTCTTTTTTATCTCTGCCTTCTCTCTAAGTTCTCGGGGGCCCAGAGCTCGATTTTTGACGATCAGACAATAGATTCTCGGTATCGGCATCAAGGGCTACGCAACCATCTGGTCAGATTTTGATTTCGGCGAAGCTCAATTTTGCACGTGGTTCGAGGCGTCGAATTTTTAACTCACCGAGGTAGGATCCTAGACTCTCATGTCTTATATGGGTACTACGTGTAATTGTGTGTATTTTTAACGGTTATATTGTTGTAGATCTGATTTTGTTTCAAGAAAATCGAATTTTGGTTTCAAAAGGGGTTTTGTGTTGATTTCGGTGGATGGAATCGGGTTTTGAGATTTTTCATTCGGTGATTCTAGATGTTTTGGGCTTGTGTATGTTTGTGAGTGTTATATATATATATATGCGAATCGGTAAGTTTAAGTGTGTTTTGAAGCATCATAGTGGGTGTTGGAGAGTTTGGAGGCTTAGAACACCGAGAACAGCAAAATCTGGGTTTTTCTCAAGTGGTAGCTCGCTCGAGCGCCCGATGTCTTCTCGAGCAAACTAGCTGCGCAGGGCCATTTTATTTTGATGTTATCTCTCTCGTTCAGACTCGGAATTAGGTAATTCTTGTACTCAAATTGAAGCCCCGTAAGTCCTCTTTCCAATGACACATCTCTCACCTTAAAATTATTTTTGTAGAAAAACTTATGATCAAAAGAGTGAAGGTGTGTCAAGATTTTCAAACTGTTTTTCACCCGTTTTTGGCTGAATGTTTGGGAAAATGTTATTTTTTATCCTTGTCGGCCCTTTTGACCTAATTTCATGTTTCGTGGGATGTTGTGGTGTTCTCGTAGGCATTGTGGGTTTGTGTCGGGCGTTAGTGTTTTGGTGGTTGGGTTTTGATTTCCAATTGGAGTCATATAGTATTCAATTGATTAATTTATGGGAATTAGTCGATTCAAATTCCTGTGGATTCCTTTGGGGGTTTGGTTGGTTGTGTGGTGGCTTCGGGGGTCATGTCGTGGCCTCAGGTTGTTGTGTGTGTGGTTGTTAGTGCATCGTTGCTTGCGGGGGTTTGATTTTGTTTCTTCGTTTGAGGTTTTCTCCCAGCGTTGACCGCTCAAGCGGTGGTCGTGCGCTCAAGCGGGTTGGTGGCAAAGTGTTGGGTCGATTAATGACCGCTCGAGCGGTGGTTGAGCGCTCGAGCGGTGGAGTGGTAGAGATGTATGTCGGTAGGGGACCGCTCAAGCGGTGGTTGTGCGCTCGAGCGGGGTTGTGGTAGCGTGCTATGTCAGTTGGGTATTGTTTGAGTGGTTTTGACCTTTGGGTTAGGTTTTGGTTCTATGGGTTGTTGGTTGTTCATGTGAGTGGATGTCGGGTTATATGGCAGGTGGCGTCATGATGTGAAGTTATATATGGTTATGCGCATTTATAACTGGCTTTGTACATTTATAACTCTAGTTTATTTACATACAGATTATGTAATGCGATTTACATGGCTTTCGATGGCGTTACGTGTAATCTGGTTTATGCTTTAAGACCCTGAGTTTTATTGGTATGTGGATGTGGAATTTGACAAACGAATGCATGTAGTGCATGTTGCATGGGTGCAATTTTTTGTGGGTCGCGTGTGTAACACGTGACGTAGGTATGTGAACGTAGTGATAGTACGTGATTTTATGCATTTAAATCCTAATTAGGTTATGTATAGTTGTATAGAATGAGATAGATGGTTATGTTAGCTCTGGCTGACGGTGATTACATTAGGGCGACCCTTCGGTTAAAGTTCGAGAAGATTACATTAGGGTTACGACCCTTCGGTTAAAGTTCGTAAAGACGCGTTTGATAGGGCTACGGCCTCTCCGTGCAAGTCCGTAAAGAGGTGTTCGATAGGGCTACGGTCCCTCAGTGAAAGTCTGTAAAGATGCATTGACAGGAGCTACGGTCTATCGGTGAAAATTCGAGAAGATTCATGGATTGCATGTACTGCATATAGGGACAGATAGACCAATTTTCTTAAAACTGTATTAATGGCTTGCGGGAGTCGTAATACTCGAATCGTTTTCAAGGCTCTAATGAGTCGATAAATAGTTTATATCCTCGCTTTTCCTTGCATGTGAAATTATTTTCTAGCTCTGGTGAGTCGTGTTTTCAAACTGTTTTAATGGCTTGAAAGAGAGTCAAAAAAAATTTCACTTCGATTTCCTAGCATGTTTTGTTTATATTACATGCTTGTCTAGTTTCTGCTGAGCTTTGGCTCACGGTGTGGGATAAAATATTTTCAGGTATCGGTTACGCGCGCTGATTCGAGGTTGTTGATTGGGAGCGAAAGAGTTATAGTCTTCCTTTTATTTTTGTTTGTCAGGTATACTTATTACATGTTTCTCGGTGTTGGAACCTTGTAATGTAAGCCGTTTGACGTTTATATATAATGCATGTATATTTCATTTTGAGAGTGTATTCTCGGGTTGGTTGTTTGTGGGTGTTTCACGTGACGCTGAGTTTGGGGTGTGACATAAATCCCAATGAACAGTTACAAGGATTAACTTTTAGACTTTCGTTGAATCTACAATCTCAAACGACTTAAGTTAAACATGTCGATCCCATGCGTACTGTTTTTTATACTTGATCACCATCACACTGAATCCTCAGTGTTTTATCAAAATATCAAATTTTTAATACTTTATGCCGATAGAATCCACCAATGGCAACTTTAAAAATCTACCAAAAGTAATTTTAAAAATTCACCTAAGACATTGAAGAATAAACTTGAATTTGAACTCTCAAGACTTTAGAGAAACTTTGGAATGTGACTATTAATTTATCTTTGAATATTTGTTATCTTCTCTCTTATTTCTAGGATTTAGAAATCACTCTTATATCTACATGAATGAAAAGAAAATTAACAATTCAAATTTCAATTAAACTAAAATTGCCAATTGGTTGCTTGAGCAAATTTACCACCGCTCGAGCAATAATATAGCATAAAGAAGTTATGCACTGTCTACATTGCTCGAAATTGTTTTTTCATTTATTGTACTTTAGTCTTCTAGTTGTTGTACACTGATCATTTGAATTGATATAGTTTCTCAACATTATCAACTAAGATTCAAACTTAAAAACAAACCCTTTAAATCAAAATAAGTTCTATTTCAAAACAAACTCTAAAGACTCAATAACGACTCAACTCCTAACACACATAAGAGTTTTACAATGACTCAAATACCAGAGTATAAAAATAACTCAATTTCTTAATAATCATAAAAATCTTACACTAATAGGAATTGACAAACCTAATTGGGCTCTAAATTCTAATAATCTCTTCATTTTGACAATTTCGTGATAAAGCGCAATTTGAAACCAATCATTTCATAACAATGATGAACATCATATAAGAAATTGACTTGTATTCTTCCTAACTGCAAAACAAGCATCAAACAAATACAACATGAAAAGCATGCATGGTATAAAAATAATAAACAATCGAGATGTTTTTTTTTTATTTAATTCTCCTCCTTAACAATTATATATTTCTCTCCATTTTTGTTGCGAATTGACAAAGAAAAAAAAGTCAATAAGATATGGATGTGGAGATAACAAACGTGCTAAAAAGATACAGCTAATTTAACATAAATAATTATTTTATTTCATGTATTTATTTATTAAAAAACAAATGAAGAGCCAAAAAATGAATTATGCCAATTTTCTAAACTTGACTAATATTTATGCAAAAAATATATGAATCAAATAATGTCACAAAAAATATGTAGAAATATGTGCATAAAACTAAAATTAAATTTATAACAATTTATTACAAAATGATGAAGTTTATGAAAATAACCAAACGTCTATGTGTGCTCTTAATAGTTATTAATTTCAAGTTCAACCCTTATTGTGTTCAATATTATTGAATCACATTAAAAAATTCAAAATATATCACATACTTAGAAGTCAAAGTTTCCACATGTATTTCTGTTGAAGTAAGACATATGTTCTCCCAAAATAATAATTTCATTTTTTTTCTATTTTTGTTTTCATCGATGTCTTTACACTAATGTCAAAATTAAAATCTAATACTCTAGAATTCCTTAAAACGTCTGAAGAATTTTTAACAAAATTAATACATGGATGCAAATCTGATTTCATAACCCAAACAGTCATAGTTTTTAGAGAATTAGTAACAAACTTTTGGGGTTTAGAAACAGAGTGCGCTCACTGGGTATCTACTGCTCAAGCGTTAGGTACCGTTTGTGCACTCCTCTTGCTGCAAAGTTCCTAAAAAATTCTCACATGATGATGTATGTTGTGCCGTATTAAGAATAAATATTTAAATTTTAAAATTAACTACTAACATCATGTATGTTGTGCCGTATCAAGAATAAATATTTAAATTTTAAAATTAACTACTAACCAGAAGAACAGTGACTAAAGTCTAAATATTGTTCCACATGAAATTAATAGACGGAATTATAATTTATTTTATTTAAAATATTTTGATTCGATTTTTCTTGTTAGAAAAGAGATTGATTTAAAACTATTTTTAAAAAATCTAAAATTAAATAAACTGAAATCAAAATCTGAGATTTGGATGAGAGGTCATTTTTCTAAACATTTGAATTCACCGTAGCTTGTATTTTAGTTTTATTCAAATTCTTTTTCGTTTAATTGATTTAATTCAATCCAGTGGCGACTACAAGACCGATGTAGATTATTAAGAGAATAAACCCGAACCTAAACCTGTTATATCCTATATAAGGATTATGGCACGGATCATCCAAAGCACAACCTATCCTATCAAAGCATAGGATGTCTCACATTCGGAGATTGAGATGACAATAAAACAATTGCATGATTTCAATTTTATAATAATAGAAAATAAAAACGAAAACTAGATAATTAAATTAAAATCTTATTGATCAAACTCCAACGTCTCAAAAATCATACAATGAATTGAATCAAAATTAAACCGAAATAAATATTTAAACTAACCCTAAAATACCAAGTAGGGGTTCATCATCTCCTAGAAAAGAATAGAGTTTTATTCGCTCGTGTTGCGGTTCGAATCCATGTAGAATGGGTGAAGAACTAGCTCCCGAGCCTTCGTCTTCAGTTTTTCAACACTTCCTGAACCTTCAGATTGGCTTCAAGATGAGGTTCCAAGTCTTCTCCTCTGATTTCTGAGTTATCTAAACTGATTGCCCAAGCCTCCTATTTATAATAGTGATTCACGCCCATTGATTGTAGTGTTTGAGTTGAACTATGATAGCGCATTACATTCGAACGCTTTTTTTCTAGTAGATATTACGTTCGGACGCCTAGTAAGTTTATTCAAACTGAAATTTTTCTACGATGTTCATGTCTGGAAGCGGATATATTCGTTCAAACAAAATTACTTTTGTTGAATTCCCGTTCGAACGCAATTGGGTCCGTCCAGATTGATTTGTAGCATTGTGTTCCCTTCGTGTCCCTTGTCTCCCTTTTTGTCTCATTTTTTTTTATCATTTTCTCTTTCATGCCACCATTTTTAACTTTATTTCCAAAAACACTACAGAATAAATTATTAAACACACTTTCGATCCTTAACATAGTATATTTTGTGGAATTAAATTGGTACTTTTACGTACTGATCATATACTCAAACTGTTTATCAAAATTTTATTTATGTAGATTTATTTTATAAGAATATAACTTTCTGCAATAAGGTATGATGTATCCAACTATACCATAATAATGACACAGACACAAATTTCTTCATAGAAGCAGAATTAGAAAAATTCATTGCACGTGTAAATTTTAAAAATCTCCTTTCGAAACATGCACTTTGATTGAAACAAATGGCTTTGGTATTATAGGACTAGAAATTACAATTTTCACAAAATTAATTTTACGTAAAACGTCTGAATTATAAGTTATACCCATGTATTCAATTCCAGTTCTGTCATAAGTCACATTTTGCATACTTAAAAATATTTTTCAATGCCTTTCAACCTATACATTATATTTTTTAATAATAGCTTTACAAATATCCTGATCACATTCAAATTTCACAATTCTGGACTTCAGTGATTTCTTTGACTCAATATTCTTATACAAATATTTTTCAATATTAACAATTTTATCTTTATAAATTTTACGTGATCCAATTGAGTCGTCTTTTTCTCTTTCAACAGCAATTAATTTTTTTTATTAAGATGACTTTATGAGTTTTTAGTTGACTAATTTCAGATAAATTTTTAGACAACTATTGTTTCAAATTTTCTTACTTCAAATAATTTTATTTTTGTAGTCAATTTTAAAATAATTTTTGTCAACATAAAAACTTATTTCGTACAATTTTTTATATGCATGCTGAAGTGACTCATCATCTTTATATCACAATGAGATTCATTATTACGGTTAATTGACATATTTTGTAAACTTTCATAGACAGATTTAATACTAATGCATGTGAATAATTTTGATAAATCATTAATAGAATGTAATGAACCAATAAACGCAACAAAATTATCATCATCATTATCTGCTTCATCAATTTGAATTATTGTCTAAAACACTATCATCACATGTCACTTAAAAATGGTCTCTTTTCATGTTATTGATTGTACATTCATGCCTCATGTGACTATAATTAACCTTAACACTCGTAGTAGTGTTGTATGCTTTACTATTGAATTTTAACATTTTTGTTATTATTCTTTGAATTAATTTTGAATTTATCACCTCTTTATTTTCAAGTTTAAAATTGCTAAAATAAAATAATCATGTGATTGAGAAAAAATATTAGCTATTTTGCATAATGTCACGTGAGTACCCTCAAAGTATCGCGTAATATTATTTATGTAATATTTTTAATAAATAAAAATAACTATCGATAAAAATGAGTGTAATATTATTTATTCAAAATATTTTTTTATAATATCATTAAAAAAAATATCACTTAAATTAGATTATCCATCAAAACTAATGAATAATTAGCTTTTGTTTGAAATGCTTAAAAAGTTTTTTTTTAATGTTTAACTTTTTAAAAAAAATTATATTATTTGGAATAATTTATTTAGAATAATTTTTTATTTTTATTAAAATATTTAATATATTTATATTTTTTAAAGTTGTGTTTGGAATAATTACACTAATTTTTTAGATAAATATATTATAGTTATTTTATTTTTTAAAAATAGTTAAAGTCCTTGAAATGTGTACGGAATTTCTTTTTAATTTTTTTAAAAATATTAAATATTATAACATAAAAATCTTTTTTATTTAATAAAAAAAGAATTTGGATGACACAGAGCAGCTTATTCTCGGAACGTGGGACCCACGAGGGTCTGTTTGTCGGGGACAACATCGATAAATCAGAAGCACACGTTTCGACCGCCGGATGGAAGGATGGACACAGCATGTTTTTCGAACATATTTTTACGATATAATTCGTTTATTAGGTAAAAAATGTTGAGTTTGTTTAATATAAAAAATTTAGATTTATTGAATACTAATTGATTGATTAATATTTATTTAATAATATTTTTTTAAAAATTATAATTTTTATTTATTTATTTATAAAATAACATTAAGAGATTTTATTCAAT
This sequence comes from Heliamphora exappendiculata, assembly GCA_034768845.1. NCBI lineage: Eukaryota > Viridiplantae > Streptophyta > Magnoliopsida > Ericales > Sarraceniaceae > Heliamphora > Heliamphora exappendiculata. Next base: position 4,720 of record JAOTRH010133877.1, on the reverse strand, counting down.
CACTTAGTTATAAGTATTTGATGAATCTAAATTTTTATTTTTTAAATAAATTCGACATATTCTACATAATAAACGAATTAAATCATAAAAATAAACTTAAAAAACATGTCTCAAACGAAACGCAACACGAGGGTGCTATCCCAAGGGGAGCAGCACGCTCCCCAGCTCGCTTCTCGGCAATCAGCTGTTTATTCTTTTTACTTTTTTAAAAATTATTTTAAGTTAAAAAAATAAAAAATAAATACAATTGAGATATGAATAACTTTTAAACCAAAAATTTTTTCTTAAAAAAAATAAAAAAATTAAAATTGCTTTAAGTTTAAACAAATTTTTTTTCTTAAAGTAGTTATAATTTTTAAAAATCTATTTTTAAATAATTTTATAATTAATATGAATTATGTTTGATAAATTTTAACGATAGATTTTAAAAATAAAATTTTTATAAAAAAATTAATGTGTGTAATCAAAGTTATGATATTTTATAAAATTATATAAAATATTATGTAAAAAGCAAAAAGACTACGAATTAGGAAACAAAAATTTTTGACTTTCTAAACTTTTAAACAAAAGATAAAAATTAATCGTAAGCCAGTTGCCCAACAAGGGCTTATTTGTTCCTAGTTTATAATTATTTTTTGCAAATAAAAATATATAATGAGTAAGTATTTTTTATTTTTTATCAACTTGAATAATTATTTAGTAATTTTAAAATAGTACGTATTACTTTTTATGTGATATTTTTATTCAATATTATAGCAAAAATTACTTTAAATAAAACAATAATAGTGTTTGGCAAATTTTATTGAACCTACATTTCAACTTTTAACAATAATAGCAGTTTTGAAGTCCTTCTCTAACTTCTAATTTTAGCATTAACTAGTTTTGAATGTTAGTTGCTTAAAACATTAAATTTTTAGCACTATTAAATATTAAAATTACTTTTACTTGAAGTTAAAATAATAAGTTTTTTAGCAATAATTTATAAATAATTAATTTTAACAATATTAAACACCATCACATAGCAAAAACTATATGAAATCATTAACCTTGGCTAAAATTTAGCCAAGGCTACACCTATTTTTTTTTTTAAGTGATTAACTGTGACATAAAAAAAAAAAATTACATTCTTACAAGAGACATAACTCTGGAGCTTACAAACACCACCAAAAGAACGAAATAACTAAAGAACATAAAATACTTTCGGCTCAGCGATAACCGGACAATAAGGCTAAAAACAACCCAAAGCCAAAAAAGAGAGCCAATATGGAAAAGTCTATACAATAACCAATGAAGGCACAAACAAAACAAAAGAACAGCCAACTTCAAAACCGCAGCAACAGAACCCAAGAAAGGCCACTACAGCCGAATTGAACATGCCACTACAGCCGAATTGAACCCAAGAAAGGCCACTACAGCCGAATTGAACATGCCTGATCGATTCAAGATATCAAAATAAAGAGCAAAATTTTTCTACAGCCGCAGCTAACAGAGACTGATAAGACAGTGATAATAACCAGATTAAGACAGTGATAATTTCGTCAGCACTGTTTCCAATACAAGTAATTCCTAATCTGGAGAGGCTTTTTTTTTTTTTTTTTTTTGATCCATCAGTCAGCTTAAGACAGTGATAATAACCAGAAAAAATCGATCAGAAAATAATAGAAGATAAGGGCTCCGTTTGGGTTAATTTGTATGTTTGTTTTGCTTATTTTTGTCTTTTTTGTCCTTTTTATTATTATTATTTTTATTTTTTTTTGAATCATTTAGATGAAAAAAATTAGAAAAAAAAAATTCAAATATCAGAAATTACCAAAAATAAAAAATAAGCAACATAAAATCTGATTTATTAGATTATTTTGTCTTTTATTTTTTATTTTTTTAAATATTTTGATAAAAAAATATTTTTTTTATTCATCTCAATAAAAGAAATTCAAAAAGTACATTAATTTAATCAAATAATAATAATAATAATAATAAATTTAATTAAAGACAAAAATAAGTAAATACGTAGAAAAGGAAAAAAGAAATTAAGAAAAGGCAAACACTAGGAATTAGGAAGGAGAACTCAATGTTCCTCAATATAACTCCGACAAAGCCATGGTTGGTTGATAACAAACACCCCCAAATCCGAAGACCGATTTGGGTTATAGTCAAACCCAGAATATTAACTATATATTTGGGCTAGTTTAGTTTTTTTTTTTTAATTTATTATTTAAATTTTTTTTAAAAAACTTATTTGTTTGGCTTCTTATTATAATTATTTGATTTTTTTACATTTTTTTATATTTATTTTTTTTTTAAAAAGTCAAAAAACAAAAATATATTTAAAAAAACTAAACGAAACACAAGATTATTTCAAATTTAAAATAAATTGTTGAGATAGTATGAATCAAAATAAGTGAATAAGTGAATCTAACTTTTAATTTTAAATGGTAGATATTTGGATTAGTATTGTGGATAATCAAAATACCACTTTTCTACTAACCAATACCATAAGGGCCTGTTCAAAGTAAAAGATGACTTTTTGTATTAAAAAAAATGAGCTTTTAAGTTATGCTTATACTGTTTGGTTTCACTAAAAATATCAATTAATTTTTTTTAATTTCTTTTTTCAAAGAGAAAAGTTACACACATTTCAAACACGCTAACTTTTTAAAAGTAAAATAACTATAATATCTTTAATTAAAAAATTACCTTTACTCGTAACAATAAAAAAAATTGTGTTAATACCTCAAACACTACAACTTAAAAATAAAGAAAAAAAACATATTAAACATTTTAACAAAAAGTAAAAAAGAAAAAAGTTACTTTAAAAAAATTATCCCAAACACTCTTTAACTTTTTCTTTTCTTATTTTTTAAAAACTAAACCTATTAACAATTAAGGTCCCGTTTGGTTTGATTTTTCGGATACAGTTTTCGGAGAATTATAAATACAGAATTCCAAAAAATTCGTTTGGCAACAATTTTGGAAAAAAAATTTCAAAAAAAAAGAGTAAAAACTTGAGTTAAAAATTTGGCAATTTTTGAAAACATGAAAATGTTGTTTTCACTTTTTTCGTCGTTACCATCGCGAAGCAAAAAATAGGCATTATCCCAAAATAAAACACAGGCGTCGTTGTCGCGAAGTATCATTCGTTGTCGTCGTCGTCGTCACCGCGAAGCATCCTTCCAAAATCAAACACACAGAGAAGACGATGATATTCGCAGTCATTGTCACGAAGCATCCTTTCAATCGGCACGAGTTCTCATTGTCATCGGCAAAGCAGGACTTCTCATCGTCGTCAGAGAAGACAATGTTACTCGTCGTCCCGAAGCAGATCCTCTCAATCGACGCGAGCTCTTGTCGTCGTTGGCGAAGCAGGTTCGCTTATCGTTGTCGGAGAAGACGATGATACTCATCGCGAAGCAGATCCTCTTAGTAGTCGACGTCTGTTGTCACTGGCGTCTCGCAAGCGTCTATTGTTACTGGCATCTCGCCGATTAGGGTTAGGATTATGATTAAAGTTAGGGTTAAGATTTCTAAAATTAGTACACCAAATGTAATATTTTTTTTCAAAATATTTAAAAATTAATTTTTAAATTCATTTTAAAAAAATAATTTTTAAATTATAATTTTAAAAAACACAACTAAACGGACCTTAAGTTTTTTAAACAACTCTAACAAAATAACTCTGCTTGTAATGTGTAAAAGACTTTGACTTTTAAGAGATTTAAATTTAAAAAAAAAAAAAAGTTAAAAAAATTATATTGTTTGGAATAATTTAAATTGTAGCTTTTTACTGTTTATTATATTTTTATTTTTTTACTTTTAAATTATGGTATTTAAAACATTAACATGACCTCTTTTTGCTTTTGTAATAAAAATTGACTTGAATTATTGAGAATAATTAGCCACTTTACATCAAAAGAAAATAGTGTTTGGATAGTGGATAGGCTTTTTCTTCTTTATAAAAAGTAAGAAAATAAATTTTTTTTTGAGTAAATTACAGTTATATTTCCTGAGGTATATGACAAATACACTCATTTTTTCAATGCTTTTAGAAATTACTATCAGTGTTATTGCCATGACCGTTAACGACAAATGCAAATTTACTAATTTAGCTCTATTGCTGTAACGAAGCGAAGATAAAAAATAGAGTGTTGTGATCTTTATTCCTCTCCCAAAGATCCTCAAACGCCATTTCGCATCACTATCCAAACTCAACTGCTGGGTGAGAAATCAAAAGATTTCGAATCAATGGAAGTTTGACCCAAAATTCAGCCATTTCGCATCTAACAAATATAAGTTGTAAAAGATCTCAATCCCATGGAACTTAAAGGAAACGCCAAATGAGAGAGCTTCTCTTCGGGTAACTACGACCTGAACGCCAGAAGAGAGAGCTTCTCTTCATGTTCTTCATCTTTTTCCGCCGAAAACGACAACGGCGGCTAAAAAGATCAGATTCAGATTCCCCCAATTATGGTCCTGACTACCCATCCCTAGGTTTTCTTACAACAAATCTAATCATGGTATTTGTATTTTTCGATCGAAATCAAATGGTGCATCGGATCAACATCACAGGGAATCCTCTCTACACGATCAGAGAATCTGTGGTTTAATTCACCCATAAATTTTTGATTATTTCATGGATTTCTTGAAATGACTGGGTTTTGATTGGATTTTTTGAAATGGATTTCTTTCCTTTTTTTTTTTTTTTTTCTTCTTTACAGGGGAGGGG
>JAOTRH010133866.1:0-14136 GCA_034768845.1 Heliamphora exappendiculata | reverse complement strand
TGTGTGTGTGTGTGTTGTGTATACATATTTATATTAACTGTGAGGCATACAAAAATTCTACTGCTACATATTTGTATGCTTTGAGACACAAAACTCTTTGGTTGTTTTTTTTAAAAATTATTATTTAAAAATTATTTTATAAAAATAAATTTTAAAAACAGTACATTATTTTAAAAAAACTAATTCTAACCCTAACTTACCCAAATCTAGAAACTAGACGAGAGGAAGGCACGCCGCCGGCGACTGGAACGCCACCGACGTCGAAAGCATGCCGTCGACAGTTGAGATGCCACTGTCGATGACGAAGGCATGCCGCTGACGACTGTATTTGAGTGCAGATACTGTATTTGTGCACAATCAAATTTAGTCGTATATAATACAAATACAATAAGCAAATACGCTGTCAATGACTGTATTTGCACGCCGCCGTCGTCCTCTAAATAGTTCTCAGTTATCGCCGTAGTCGTTCTCTCAAATTTTCGTCGGCGTCGACGTTTTCTCAGATCTCGAAGCAAATACACAAATACAATCATATAATATGAGAGAATGCCGATGTCAATATGAGAGAACGACGACGGCGGCCACTAAGAACCACTGAGAGGAGGATGACGACGAGCAATTCTAAGGACGACGTCGAGGAGTTCTGAGGCCACTGAGTTATTTGTGTTTTGATATTGTTAGAAAAAAACAACAAAGAAAACAACGCCGACGGCCACAGTGAAGGCCACAGTGAAGGACGACACCGCCGACCACTGTGAAAGATAGCGCCGACGTAAAAGATGACACCAACCTTCACTGTGTTTTGATTTTCAAAAAAAAAAAAAAAAAAAAAACAATAACGAAGAAGAATAAAAACTGTAAAAACATGTTTTAGTTGTTTTAAAAAAATTTCACTTTTTAACTCACTTTTTTTTTTCTTTTTTATTAGGACATTCTTTTCTAGAAAATGCTAGTAAACGGAGTTATAAAATTTTGAAAATATAATTATCCGAAAATTGTTTTCGAAAAATAAAATGCAAACAAACGGGAGCGCTTGCACATAGATTTACTGCCTAAGTGAAGATGTCCTGGGTAAAATAGTATTTAGTAATATTATATACAAAACAATGGAAATCAAATACCAGCCCCTGTGGTACTTTAGGGGAATATAAGCTATTTCTGGATTATAGATCGGATTCATTTTGAAGAAATCAAAGACCTAATATATAGGAATAGGAATCACTAGATAACAGATCATATATCCAGTAAACAAACAGGTCCTAAGGGTAATCAAATAAGATTGGGCCAAAAGAGATGGAAGGGACAAGCTGAGGATTTTGATCATCTTCTCCTAATCATACTTTTATTATAAACACATGATCTCTATTTGAAAATCAGATTTTCAAATTCATATAGTTGACTACTGCCATTTTCTTTTAAGGTTTTCTTTGGCAACATATATAGCTTCAAATTGAAATTTTTATTTTATTTTTTATTTTTTATTTTTTATTTAAGCTAGATAAATTTTTTTTTTTAAAAAAAAAAAAAGAAAAAACCTTGTTTGTTTAAAAGTGATTTTAAGTTGCCAATATAAAAATAAAAAGTAGTTTTTTTGACAGTTGACTCAGAATTTCCTTCATTTTATAATTTGAAAGAGGAATTCCATTACATGATCATTGTTTCATCATTAAAATTCTATTTTAAATTGAAAACTGGCTGATGAATGTTTAAGAAGAGAGAGAGGAACACCCACTCCACGTAAAATATCATCAGTACAAATAATCTAATAAAAAATTGTTTTATAGATATTGAAAGTGAAAAAAAATATGATATTTCATGATACATAAATAATTTTTTTATGCTGGTTTAGGTGATTCTTTAAATGATATGGTATAATTACAAATATTGACACAATAAATTCACATAAACTTTACATAAATTTAGGACCTGATTGTCAACTCAAACCGTTTGATTTTTTTTTTTTGACTAAAAACCCAACAGAAAAAGATCAATATAGTATGTTTGGCAAAAAAATTAAAAAATTAAAAAGTTAAATTAAAACACTAATCTCAAAACTATAATTTATTCAAACTCTCGTTTCATTTTAAAATTTTGAAAATATACCTCAACTTTATAATTTATTTAACTACCAATGTCAATTATATATAATAATAATAATAATTATTATTATCAATTATATGAAATAACAATTGAACAAAAAAAACAAAAAAATTAACTCCTTATCTAATCAATCAATTTTAAAAAATTACTTAAAACCTAATATTAAACAAATTACTTTGAACCCAATTTAATTTTTTAACTAAAAAAAAAAAAAAAAAGAACAAGGACAAAAAAGTTAGTCTTTAAGCTAATTGCCAATTGGACTCTTAATACTTATTAATTTGCCAAATCATTTGAAATATTAACGTGGTAAAATAAGTTAATCATCTTATCATATCTATTCTATTATATAAAGTGAAAGGTTTCTTTTGAAGTTCTCTATATTTTTACATTCCCATATTGTCTCCAAATATTAAATTTATTACTATTAAGGACTAATTTAAAATTTAAAATTTTAAAAAATAACTACTTCAATTTAATTTTATAAGATTTTAAAAATAACCGCGCATGTGTATGCCACCTTCTAGTTATCAATTATATAGAATGACAATTGAACAAAAAATAAAAAATTTAACTTTTTATTTAATCAATTAATTTCAAAAAGTTACTTGAAACCTAATTTAAAAAATAACATATTTTGAATCTAATTTAATTTTTTAATTAAATATACAAAAAAAAAATTAAAAAAATTAATTTTTAAATTAATTGTCAATCAGACTCTTAATACTTATTATTGTGCCTAGTCATTTGAAATATTAACATGTTAAAATAAATTAATTATCTTAGCATTATTAATTATTATTATTATTATTAGTAATAAAAAAACATTTTTCGAATAGGTCAAATATAAGCAATTAGATGACCTAGTGATAATTGCTTACCGACAGGATGTCGCCCAATTTGGTTTTCTCCTCGTCCCTGGCAATGCGGGCGTTGCGAGTTGCGGCGGACTGAGCTGCGGCGGCAATGCCGCCAGGGACGATATTGGTGCGGCCGGTGGCCCTCACTTCGGCAGCTTGAATGGCGGCGGCATCGCTGTAATCCACCGGCCTCCGTCCGGAGGTTAGGGCGGTGGCTTCAAGTGCTTCTCCAATGGTAATGGTTCCTCGTTCAAATGTGGATGATGGCGCCAACGGCACTGGCTCACTATGTTGCTGAACCACCTGCAATTCATAATTGTTTATATTTTCAACAGTGTTATGTTTACTAAATTAGTTTATCAAATTAATATGTAAAATAATTAAAAATATTGATTAATTAATTAATGTAATGAGTTTCACACGCTATGCATATTTAGGTTCAATTTGTTTTAATGTAATTCGTTTTTTTTTTTTTGTGTTGGTGGTGAAAGTTATGGTAGCTATAGTGGGTGAGAATTGTGGTGGCGGCTACCATGGTGGTGAAGCTTATGGTTATTTTTTTTTTTAATTATTTAAAAAAAGTAATTTTTATATTATATTATTTAGTTTTTTTAAAAAATTAATTAAATTTTATAATAAAAAAATTTGTGCACATTTTAAACATATTAATTTATAACTTATTGATTATAACTACCAATTATATATAATAATTGTTATTTTTAATTAAATTAAATAAAAAAATAAAATTGTTCAATCGTTAAAAAAAATTAACTTTTTATTCAAATAACTAATTTTAAGAAAAATAATTTAAAAATTAATTTATTAAATAATTTTAAATTTAACTTTTCAACCAAAAATACAAAAAAAACAAAAACAAAAAACAAGATTTTAAGCAGTTGTCGTATCTAACCGTTTGATCGGCCTAATCATTTTTGTACGTTTTTTTGATTTTTTAATTTTTTATAAAAAAAATAAATATAAAAAAAATATAAAAATAACTAATTAATTATGATGAGAAGCCAAATAAATGAGTTTTTAAAGAAATTTTTATAAAAAGCTTTGAAAAATTAGTTTAAAGCTCGATGAACTAAAACCTGTCCCCCAATGGATTCAGTTAGGATGCGTTTCCCTGGAAGATCAGTCTCGGAAACCCTAACGCCCCCGTCGTCGCCGATACTAGTGCGCTCGCCGTGGCCGACGACTCCTGCTCTCTCGTTTCGTGCGGCGGCCGATTGCATCACCGCCGCAGCTCCGCCCTTCTGGGTCTTTCCGAGCGTCCTGTTCTCCGCCGCCTGCATCACGGCGGCGTCTCGCGGCGCCACAGCCTGTCCGCCGAGGTTTCCACCGACGTCGAACACGTCGCCGTACTTAATCGGACCTCCTTGGTCGGGCTGCGGCCGCCGCGGCTGTTTCTGGCTCATTTGTTTTGGGTATTGTGGGTCAGATTCCGGCGAAGAAGTGGTCAGATTCCTAAACAAAAGTGTCATAAATGGTGATATTGAATTTGGAAATGGGAGCCTTAAATATGGGGCAAACCGGAATTGGTTTGTCTAGAGCATGACACCTGGCAGCACCGGAGGAGTTCGGTGACACGTGGTGGGTTCTCAGGGTTCGTGGCTGAAATTGATTGATTTGCAAATTTGGTGGGGTTTAAGACAAGTGGCGGATAAAAAGATGACAGTTGTGACTGAGTCAAGTGCTTCGATTGGAACTGTTGGGGGAAAAAAATTGTTGATTTATTTTATTTTTATTTTATTAATTTTTATTATTTTATTTTAAAAAATTAGTTTTTGGAATACTCTAGCTATGATGGAAGTGCTCTAAGATTGCTCGATTCGCAAACATATAAAAAAAAATTAAAAAAAAAAATTAAATTTTTATTATTTTTAAAATACAATAATATTCATTATTTATAATTTATTTACTATCACAACTAACTATATATAATTATTAATATCAAATATATAGGAAGGTAAAATTATCTATTTAAAATAAAAAGTAAAAAAATAATTTTTTTACCCAAATAACTAATTTAAAAAAAAAACTAACTTAAAAATTAAGTTATTGGACAACCTACTTTAAATTTAATTTAATATTTTGACTAAAAATAAAAAAAAAAATTTTTTAAGTTAGTTGCCAATCGAGTCATAAGAAATATAAAAGTAGACCAAAATAAGTCAATAAACTAAATTTTTTTTTCTTATTTTCATTTTAATTTTTTTAATCTTTTGGTAAATAAATTACTGATTTTAAATATTTTAAAAATAAAAAATAAGTGAAATAGTAAAAATTTAGCTTCACATTTTAAAAGCTTGGGTTAAATTGATTTTTTATTTTTATTTTTAAATTAAATAATTTTAAAATTCAGTTTACCTATAAGATGTAACTTTTTAACCGTTGTTTTTTAAGTTTTCAATAAATAGTTAAAAATAACTATAAATTACAAAGCAAAAAATAATTCATCATATTAATGATAGTAGCAAGTTTTTCATTCTAAAAATTATAGTGTTAAATCAAAACAAATTAATCTCATTTGAAAGTGAAAATTTTTCAACGTATTAAGTGATTGTGTGTGAATTCCTTTTGCTGTGTTTCAAAATTTCACTAGAAAGTAACCAATGATGAAATCAAAAGTAATAAAAATTTTTATTATTTCGATGAAAATAAGTTACATGAACAGAGTACAAAAACTGATTACAAAGACTAAACTTACTCTTACGAACTGAAAATTGAAATAACGTGAAATAGAAAGATATATAGAAAGATAAAAAGATAAAAAGAAAAATATAGGCAGTTTGTCAGGTTGTGAAAAGTGTTTTCTTGTGTTGCTCACTGGTCTTTTATAGATATTGGTTTGCAACTGCTTCTAACTGTCTCTATAACCTTCTCTATCATGGGCTAATAGTGAGTAGCCATTCTCAGATATGAACAACTGTCTCTGACTCATGACTTTGTATACTTATTCCATGATGACCACGTTTTTGGCTAAAGGTAGTGGATAACTGCTGTGTGACACCTGTCCTCTTAGGGGAACTGTGTGACACATGTCCTCTTAAAGGAATTGAATAACTACCACATGACACATGTCCTTTGTATTACGGGTTTCCTCCTTAACTGTTCATTCGATGGAATTGAGAGGATATTAGGCCGGTGACGACTTGATGCATCCTTAAGAAATATTAAAGCTTTTTGTCGATGGAAGGCATTAGGATTTGATAAATCTTTCCATGTTATATGAACCATTTTACTCCTAGCCTTGACAATTATTTTTGACCCCCTTTATTCGACATGCCATTTGATCATTGTCGAAATAATTTAATAAATAAGGTGTAAACAATTGCCCCCTCATTAATGGAGTTTAGATTTCTTAACCCAATTAATGAGTCCCTTAATAGTAGCAGCCTTGAGAAAGAAATATAACGATTACATAGTCACGGGAGGGGAAAAACAAAATATTTAAATAGATCTATGTAGAATCCTTAACGTCATTTGCCACATTTGGTTCATATCCATAGTTTGTGTTCTGAGATTCATCCTTATTTGAAGATTTCTGAAGCTTAACAACAATGGCGCCTAGGAAGAGTTTCAAACCCTCTTCCGTGACTCGAATATTCCTTACGAATCTCAAGGACTATGTTGACCAACATGGGAATCACAACGTTCTAATTCAGAACCCTAGTTTGAGCTTGAACTTATCCTTGGTCCCATTTTGGAACCGAATATGCGTGAATCATTTTTGTCTAGTTATTCCTTGGCCCCAAATAAAGTCTTTCTGCTCCATCAACCTTTCTTGAATTGGACTAAATGGGATGGACCAACACCTCTGCGCACATGAATAAACCTTAAGTTAGACTAGGCCAACTGGGTTTTGCACTTAACCCCTTATCTTGGTCACCAATGGGACAATTTGGGCATTAAGAAAACTATTATGCTCTCTATGTATACCATCGACATGAACAAATGGGTTCTCGGTGCCGCGGCTTGCTTTTGATCCACATCTTGTAATGCCATGATTCTTCTTTGTGGATTTATGTCACCCACCATTCTCGATGTCGTTTATCTTACTAGCCTCCCCTTGACTGGCCTCGAAGTCAATGCCCTATTGGTTCTTGCCCCAATTGGAGAGGATTATTTTAGATCTTCAGGTATGGGATATTCTGAGTTACTTAATATTTATGACATTCCTTCCTCTGTTGTGCCTTCGTTTAAGGAGATAGTTCTTTTCTATCTCTTTTGGTTTTGCCGTTTTCTTCTAGCCACTCTTGGTATCAAGGTTACTAAGAAATATCTCTCGATAGCCATCTGTTTGGCTCAACAAAAGAAACTTGTCTTGGCTCCCTTTGTTTTGGGTACCTTGTACAAAAGGTTATACACCTTTGTTGAAAAAAAAATCTCTAATAGCTGTGATGGCTCTTTTTAGTTATTTCAAGTATGGCTTTATGCTTATTTTTTTCAGTTAAACTTGAAATTTTAAACTACCCTAGATAACCATTGTTTAAGCTACGTATAGTATTTTCTTTATCAATATTTAGATTTTTTGACATACTTCTTCGAATACTATTTTTCTATCTTCTTCTCTTTGCCACCTGTTCGAAGTCCTGAGAATTTTTGCCTTTCCATCAATTCCAGTTTTCTTCTACTCGATTAACCTTTTTGCAAGATGACCATTTGCAGCCATTATCACAAAATGATTTTATGCGTCAAAAAATCTTTTGGACTAGTGTCCTCACCCCTAGATACATTTTAACTGGTGGATCCATCTCATCTACTGTATTTTGCAATTGTAGTTTTGAGAATTACTCCCCAAATCAGTATGCTACGCAATTTGGGCTTATTCATGGAGTGCCTTTGCTTTTCATGCATCATTCGATTTATGAGAATATAGAATGGAGGTCCACGATAAGAGAAACATATGTGGCTACCTCCATCCAAAATGATTATTTAAAGAGGATGCAAGCTTTCAAATTTGAAGAATTCTAGCATTCCACCTTAACCACTGCAGCTTTTGATTCATGGTGGACCATTATCTTTCCAACTATCTTCATTTCTTTCTTGGTATGCTTGTAGACACTAAAATTTTAACACGGTATAATTACTGTTTAATTGATTATGATTTATAAATTTTTACGATTAATTAATGTTTAAATTCATCAACAAAAAAAAGAGTTAGGTTTATATTAAGTTATTGGGCTTGATCCATTTTAAGATACAAATTTTATCCGTATCAAAAGGAGGATTGGTCAATCCATTAATTTGGTTTAAAAGACATGGGCCCACAATGCCATATGTCAAAATTAAATTCAAAAATATGAGAGAGCGAATCTGAATTCAAATTTGAATTTATCTCTACAAAAAGAATATTTATTTTCTCTCGTTCAGGCAATTAAATCAAGTAAAAAAAAGAATTCAAAATTAAGGACTTTTCAAATTTAAAATCCTTATTTTGAGCCTATAAGTAGAGGCTTTCATTCATTTGGATGGGACCTTTTTTGGCGAAGAGAATTTTCAAGAACTCTTCAAAGCACTCTTTCTTTACCCGAAACTTTGTTCAAAATTCTTCTCAACGTTTTCGTGAAGGATCATCAAGCACTTCAACAACGTGCCGATTCGTCTACAAGTTCTGACGCCAAACACGTTATACGAGTTAAATTTTATAGAGTTGACACTTCTAATCGTTGTTCAAGACCAAGCTTGCAAGCCCTTGATCAAGGCCATTTTCTTCAATTTTCTTGGTTCAAAAACTGAAGTTATCAATTGGGTCGATTTGACAACAAGCTACAGCAGCCGTCGAATTCTAACCCTTTCGGAGATCAAATCAGAGGTTCATCGTTATCTTCGGTGTTAAATTACAGAGGATTGTGCCATTTATCTTTAAATAAGTAAAATGTTATTTTTTGTATTCTTTTTTGTGTTCTTTATTGCAGGCTTGAAATTTATGTATTACAATGCTATTATACTCAATTATCTTATCATAATCGACATGGAAGACTTCCAGCTTCTGCTCAAGATAATTCCATCTTCTTTTATTTTCAAACTTCCTATTGCTCATCTTTCGAAAGCTTTAAACTTCTTTTATACAACCTTGGTTACAAATGCTACACTCATCCAGGTGGTTGCTCCTTTCTCGATGCCTCAACCTCAAGTGGCAACGATCTCTGATTTGGATACCTTATCAGAAAATATACTCCTAGCCGCTAGAGCCTCGAAAGGAAAAGACCTATTGTCTATATTCCTAAGAAGAAACAGGATTTTTCTAATCACCCTACTGATAGGCTTACGAAAGATACATTTTCAACTGAGAAAGCCTTGCAAGAGAAAAAGAAAAAAAAGATGAAGAGAAGAAAGAGCATGAAGACAAAAAGAAAAAGAAATGGAAAGAAGAAACTGAGAAGATGAAGGAAGAAGAAGCAGAAAAGAAGAAATAGAGAGAAAGAAGAAGGAAGAAGTAGAGAAGAAAAAAGATGAAGTAGAGAAAAAGAAGAAGGAAGATATATAGAAAAAGAAGAAAGAGGAAGTAGAAAATAAAAAGAAATAGGAAGAAGAAGAAAGAAAACAGAAAGAAGAAGAAGAGAAAAAGAAACTAGATGAAAAAGAGAGGAAAAAGAAAAAAAACAAAAAAAAAAGAATAGAAAAGAAGAAAAAAAGAAGTGGAACAAAAGAAGCAAAACGAGGAAGAGAAAATACGAAAGAAAACAGAAAAGAAGAGAAAACTTGCATAGGAAAAGAAAAAATAACAAGAAGAAGACGTTTGAAGGGAAAAAAGAGCTGAAGAAGAAAAAGAGAAAGAAGCAGTGCTTTCAAAGAAATGTAAAGCTTTTGAGAATTTCGAGGCTACTTTTGAAGGAGATTACTTTGGCTGAATTCATCGAAAGCAAGAAGATGAAGGAATTCAAAGTGAGTTAGTTTTGTTGCATCATTTATCTAACTCCATTGCGTATATCATGCTTTTTGCCTTTGTTGCAGTCACATGGGTCTGTTCAATCAACTACCACCTTTGAGGTGCTTTCAAAGGTGCCTTCATCCTCATCTGAATATTATGTAACATCCCTTACAACTACTAGAAACTCTATTGAAGAAGAGCAAGCACACAACATGACCTTGGCACTTGTTGTTGCTAATATTTTGGGTACAGCTCCCATTGTTGGACTTGTGAGTGCTGTTTCTCAAGCTGAACCTGTGGGTGGTGCTATTCCTATTGCTGATCTACTTGTTTCTCCTCAAGGTTCTTGAAAATTAAGAGGCTAAAAAGAATATAAAACAATAAAATTTCATATGCAAAATGTAGTTTATGACACAATGTCACACTCACTTTCGAGGGATCGAAAATCGATGAATTTAAAGTAGTCAAAAGGGTATTTTTACTAGTTAAACAGAATTCCTTATTTGTAGGAATAAAAAGCATTGTACAAATCATGTATATACTAGCCCATACATTCAAACCAGCGTATATTTAACAAAACTTCATTCTTTGGTCATGATTACTAAAGATTAAGACAAAAGTGACAATGGACTACGAGCCCAGGTCTATGGATCTAACAACTGTGTTGGACTAACTCTAACTATCTTTGTGATCTGCAACCACAAAGGTTACATGAGAGTGCATTTTGTATTATAATAAACAAAAAAGAAAATAGTCATTCTATTTAAAAATACTAAACATCACACTTTTCATAAGAAAAGTAAGATATTGTATTACTTGTCACAAAATTTCATAAATAACCTTATCAATTTTTAAAAAATATCATTTAGGCCCAACAGCCATAGGTTATTGAATTCACTGTCCCGTAAGTTAAAAGTAAAATTCCCAACATAACTGCCACAATTCAACATAGAACTGTCTTACTCACAATCCATACCCAACTGTGTCTAAATAGTCGTCAACCTCACGACTAAGAGTTCTGACGATACTGTAACCTCAATTCACAATACACGGATAGCAATGTGATGAAATGAAGGCCACTCTCTACCAAACACGAGTGGTATGTGCTATAACCCAAGACTTGGCCCGAAAAGTCTTTAAGATAAAATAACCCCCGTTTAATGAGACACCTCCCCTATAGGGACAACAAAACCCATAGTTAGATAACTTCCCCTAAAGGGATATAAAAGACCAAAATCCTTGTAACTTGACACTTTGGAGCAACATCTTATAATATTGATAACATTATCAAAATATTTCTATCACACACATGCTTTTCAAAAAGTATAAATAGCATATTTGAAAATATAATGACATTTGAATAAAAAATAATACTATCACAATTTTTCATGATTCAAAATATGGATATAAAGCAAGTTTAAAGTATAATTTATGCAATTTAATTCAAAATAATACTAAACACTCTCGTCTCGATTTAGGCACAACTTAACTATTTACTCGTTCTCGGTCCCAATTTTCTAATCCTCTAGTTACATAACCTCAGTGACTAGAAGACAAACAAATCCACACGTATGTGTCAGACACCATATATTTATAATTTGGTGCATATATATATGTATATATATTATTTTATTTGTTATTTAGAATTTCCTTCTCTAAATAATAAGCCTAGTTTTAGTACAATACTCCTAATTTTATAAATTTTTAATAAGATTATTTTATAATTTAATTTATACTGTTCTCTTACTTAAACCCTAATCAAGAAAACAAATCTTTTATCTGAGCTTTTAAAATGAGACTAAAGATAAAATTATGATAAAATACTTATTTCGGTGGAATTCTATTAAAAAAATTTTATCTTAAGTTTCTAATTTAAACACTTGAGTTTTTTTTAAACCCCTTGTTATAACTTATAATGTGATAAATTAAGATTTACAATTTGATTTTCCTAGAATTTCATTTAAGCCTAATGAACACTCATAATTTTGTCAATCTAAAATCTTTTAAAAAATTATTAAAGAAATCTCACACTTATTCTAAGACAAAATCTTTTAAACTTGTTTTAGATATCTTATTGTAGTTAAAAACTTGGTTTAACTTAAAATTCATAAAAATGTTATTGAAATTCTTTATTGCAAATATCTAGATTTTAAATCTAATCCTTATAGAAATTTTATCATAAAATTCTTTAGGTTATAATACACTTATACTTCTGTATTTAAGAGTTATATCACTGTCACCTTCACTATTCTCTGAAATATTACTGTACCCTTTATTTTTTTATTTTTGTAATACTTAAGTTCAAAAATTAACTTTAATTTTTGGACGAAAAAACAGTATTTTCACTGTTTCAACAGTGTTTTGATACTTTTTATTTTTTATTTTTTTTTAATTACAAAATTTTATTTAAAAAATTGTAATTAAAAAATAAAAAATTATTAAATACAAAAATAAGTAAAATAAAAACATAAAATTTAATTTATTAATATATTTTTATTTTTAAGTTTTTTATTTTGATAAAAAAAATATTAATTTTGATAAAAAAAATATTAATTTATATAGTGAAATGTTTTAATATTAGCTCAAATAAGCATAGTGAAATGTTCTATCTAGGATGTTTTTTTTGCCTTTTTAATTTTAATTTTATTTTTAGTA
Organism: Heliamphora exappendiculata; assembly: GCA_034768845.1. Lineage (NCBI taxonomy): Eukaryota > Viridiplantae > Streptophyta > Magnoliopsida > Ericales > Sarraceniaceae > Heliamphora > Heliamphora exappendiculata. The sequence continues at coordinate 1,641 of JAOTRH010133866.1, read as the reverse complement.
AAAAAATAAATTATTATATTTTTAAAACTCATTTAATTGAAATGATTTGAAAAAAAATTATAATTTTCTTGGTCAACGCACTATCTGGGATAATTTTTTTTTTGCCTTTTTGTGTGTGTGTCTTTTAGTCTTTTTAAATTTTTTTAATTTATTAGAAAGTAAAAATATTTTGAGTAAAAGAAAGAAAAAATTTACTAAATTCGAAAATAAATAACATAAAATTTGATTAGTTAGTTTATTATGATTTATATGTTTTCTTTTTTTTTTTTATTTATATTTAGGCATCGCGTATAATAAATTTTTTTATATATTTTTTTTAAATTTATAGTGAAATGCTTTAACATTAAGTCAAACGAGTGTAGTAAAATATTATAATATTAACTCAAACGATCATACTTGTTTCTTTTTTCATGTAAAAAAATAAAAAAATAAAAAATTTAATAAAAAATTAGAAAAAGTTCAAATAAGGTGAAAAAACTATTTTAAAGCTTTATAAGGCACTTTTTTTATTTTTAAGGATTTTTTTAAATTTAAGCCAAAACAGTTCTACTTTTAAATTTATTTTATTATGATAAATCAAAAAGATAAAAAAATTTAGAGTAAAAAAAGTTTAAAAAATTCAAAAAAACTAAACGAGCCACACACAAAAAAGGCAAAAAAATAAATATCCCAGATAGTGCATTGGTCAAGAAAATTATATTTTTTTTCCAAATCATTTCAATTAAATGAGTTTTAAAAATAAAATAATTTATTTATTTTACTAAAAAAATAAAATAAAATAAAAAATATTCTAGATAGAACATTTCACTATATTCGTTTGAACTAATGTTAAAATATTTTACTATAAAAATTAATATATTTTTTTATCAAAATTAATATTTTTTAATCAAAATTAATAACTTAAAAATAACAATAAATTAATAAATTAAATTTTATGTTTTTATTTTACTTATTTTTGTATTTAGTAACTTTTTTATTTTTTAATTAAAAAATTTTAAGTAAAATTATGTAATTAAAAAAACAAAAATAAAAAGTATCAAAACACTGTTGAAACAGTGAAAACACTATTTTTCCGTCCAAAAATTAATGAAAAGTTAACTTTTGGAGCTAAGTATTACAAAAATAAAAAAATAAGAGAGTGTGTGATATTTCAGATAATAGAGAATGTGACAGTTAAGGGTGTACACGGTCCGATTTGGACCGATTTTGAATAAAACCAAGAACCAAATCAATTCTTACTATTTTAGTAATTTTAGGACCAAACCAAACCATGTAATTTCTGGAATTAAACTAAACCAAACATATTATTGACGGTTCGGCCCCGGTTCCAAACTACGGTTCTATTAATATACAATACTCTAATAAAAAGTACTAAAATTTAAGAAAAAAACATTAATACTCAATAAAGATATTTTTTTATAATTCAAAACAGTAACACAAAAAGCTGCAATTGTCCATCACAGTATACGTAATTATGAACGTGAAATGAACGCAGCATCGTTGAATACAGAATATTAAATGAGATTCTTTAGAGTTAGCAGCAATAGCTTATTAATTTAAGAAAGTGCAGAAACTTGAACGGGATGAAGTGAACGTGGCAATTTATATGTTACAAATGTAAATATAAATTATATTTAAGTG
>JAOTRH010133834.1:0-14137 GCA_034768845.1 Heliamphora exappendiculata | reverse complement strand
CTTAAGGAAACTGCGATTGCAGGACTCGGTTTGCAAATTCCATTTTATTATTCATGTTATTTCATTCTCTGTAAATTCAGATTATTGTAATTTGTTGAAAGTTTAATAAAGATGTATTTTCTGGATCTCCGAGCATGTATTTATTTCGGCGTTGGATATTCTCCCAACAAACTTTCTCACGAATAAAGTGGTAATCGACCTCAATGTGTTTGGATTGAGCATGGAAAAGAGGATTTGATGCTAAGGTAAGAGCAGATATGTTATCGCACCATAAAATGGGGGTAACAAAGGATATGATATGCATGTCATGAAGTAGCATTTGCAACCATGATAATTCAGCAGCGGCAGAAGCCATTGATTGGTACTCAGCCTCTGTCGAGGAACGAGACACCGTAGGTTGTCTTTTAGCTAACCAGGAGATGAGATTAGGCCCTAAGTTGACATAATAACCAGAAGTGGACCTTCGATCATCACTAAAGCATGCCCAATCGGCGTCGGAGAATGCTTGAAGATCAAAAGGACCAGGGGTAAAATATAAACCATGGTGTAATGTGCCTTTAATGTACCTTAAAATGCATTTGACAGTAGCAAAATCACCATTGGAAGGAGTTTGCATATGTTGACAAGCATTATTCACAGCGAGAGATAGATCGGGTCGAGTAATGGTGAGGTATTGCAATGCCCCAACAAGACTTCTATACAGAGAAGGATTAGCAAAAAGAGCCAATGTAGAAGAATCAGAATCAACAGTGGACTTAAGAGCTTGTGGAGTGGGACATGGTATGCAATCAGCTAAACTAGCTTTACTAAGAATATCTGCAGAATATTTGGACTGGTATAATAAGAACCCTGAGCTAGATGGTGTAACCGAAATACCAAGTAAAAAATGGGACCAAGCTCTCTCATGGAGAAGGCAGAATGCATTTTAGTGATGAGAGATCGAGCATGAGAAGAATTATTTCCTATTATTAAGATGACATCAACATTGATTAAAAGATAGGTGATGGTGGAATCAATTTTCTGAACAAAAAGAGAAGAATCACAGTGACTCTTTGAAACCAATGAAAAGAAGAAAATTAGAGAAAGTAGAATACCAAGCACAAGGTGCTTGTTTCAAACCATAAAGCGCTTTGTCGAGCTTGCAAAAGTAAAGAGGAGTAGATCAATCAACAAACCCTTGGGGTTGAAGCATATATACATCTTCATCAAGCTTACCATGTAAGAAGGCGTTGGAGATATCCAACTGTTGGATAGACCACTTAAAGTGAATAGCTAAACATAAAAGGAGGCGAATAGTGGGTTGTTTAGCCACTGGACTAAAGGTGTCCCTAAAATCAATACCAGGTTCCTGTAGGTACCCCTTAGCTACCAATCTAGCTTTATGACAAGCAACTGAGCCATCAGAATTGCGCTTGATTTTGTAAACCCATTTGCTACCAATGGGTTGACAATTGGGTGGTGGAGGAACTAAAGACCATGTGCCTTGAGCTTGCAAGGCCTGAAATTCACTTAGTTCAGACCTTGGACTTAATTGCATCAGAAAAGGTGGAGGGCTCTTTAAGTACATCAGAGAAAGTAGTAAGAGCAGTGAGACAATGGGGATATTTGGGTTTAGATATACCAATTTTAGATCTTGTTAGCATTGGATGATGGTTTGAAGCAGATGAAGATGGTATGAGAAGAGAAAGAGATAATATGGAGTTAGAATTAGAATTATAATTAGTAGTAGAATTAGGTGGTATGGAATTAAAATAAGAAGGTAGTATGGTAGTAGAATTAGGTGGTAACACTGATGATGGAGGAGACGAAAGAATAGGAGATGGTAAAGTATCAGTGGAATTAGGAAAATGAGGAGTGGGAAAGTTGTGAAACAACTGGAATGAATGTATAGGAGAATGTATAGGTGAAGGGATATTAGGAGAATGTATAGGAGGAGGAGAGAAAAGAGACTGAGAAAAATATTGAGATTGAGGGGCTGGTCAAAAGAAAGTTTGTAAAGAGGAAAAAGATGAGGAGGAAGAAGGAGAGATAATAGATTTAGAAGCAAATGAAAAACATTTTCATCAAAGATCACATGTCGTGAGACATAAACATGACCAGATGAGGGATCAAGACAATGATATCTTTTAATGGTTGAGTGATAGCCTAAGAAAACACATGGAAGAGATTTAGGCTGAAGTTTGTGATCAGTTAATGGTCGAAGCCAAGGAAAGCAAAGACAACCGAATGTTTTTAAGAGAGTATAGTCTGGAAGGGTGCAATAAAGAACTTCAAAGGGACTACGATGATTCAATGAAGAAGAAGGTAAACGATTGATCAAATAGACTGGGGTAGCAATGGCATTAAACCAGTAGTCAAGAGGAATTGAACTATGGTGTAACAAAGCAATGGCTGTCTCAGTAATGTAGCGATGTTTGCGTTCAGATATGCCATTCTGTGGTGGTGTATAAGGACAACATAGCTGATGTATAATCCTTTCTTGAGATAAAAACCTTTGAACTTGAGCACTAGTATACTTACCTTCACCATTGGAACGCAGTATTTTAAGATGCACATCAAACTGTTTCTCAGCAAAGGATTTAAACTCTAGGAATTTATGAAAAACTTCACTCTTATAAGAGAGAGGATTTAGCCATGTAAATCGACTAAAATCATCAATGAACAAAGCATAAAATCGAAGATTGGACTGAGAATTATTAAAGGGCTCCCATACATTGGTGTGGACTAAATCTAGGGGCTTATTTACAGAAGTAGTATAAAGAGTAAAAGGAAGACGATGACATTTGGCAACTGAGCAAGGAGTGCAAAGACTTGACAGAGCACCAGCTGGTTGAGGTATGGCCAAAATCCGAGCTATATGATTGAGCTTTGTTGGAGATGGATGCCCCAATTGTTGGTGCCAAACTTTGGTAGATGGTGTGATGCTTATCAAGGCTTTTGAATGTGATGCTAAAGAAAAGTAATCAAAAGGAATAGAACTGAACTAATTGGAGTTGAATTGGTAAAGACCATCTCGAAGCTCCCCTCTGTAGATGACCTGATTTGTGATTTTATCTTGAATCACAAATGAGTGATCATCAAAGGTGACAATACAATTATTGTCAGCTGCAAACTTCTGTACAGAAATCAAATTGGATGAAATTTGAGGAACGGGTAATACATTTTGAAGTTTAAAGATATGAGAGGGGTTGGTAAAATACCGCTACCGATATGGTGGATCAGTAAGGAAGAGCCATCATCAATAGTGACTTGATTTGTTCCTTGATATGGCTGAACTAGATGAAGATTGTCCAGATTATTAGTAACATGTGAAGTTGCAGCCGAATCAACGTACCACAGAGGGAAAGAGGATACTGAAGTCGAAATATCAGTTATGTGTGCCTGAGTGTTCTTGTTGTGTTATGAAGCAGGGGAGGATTGAAACTTTGGAGGTTGATAATTTGGATCCAAGCGATACTAGCAATTGATGGCGATATGATTATGTCGCCTACAGATTTGCCAAATTGGAGCATTGACATAAAATTGAGATCGATTCTTCCAAGAATTGCCACGATGAAATCTACCTCTGGTGTTGTTACCTCTGTTAGTGTATGCTCTATAGAAAGATCTATTACTTTTATTGTTGTTACCTTTGTTCGTTGCATCAGAAGAAAATTGCTGTCCTGAGGAATTAACTTCATTCCTAGCTGCAGTATAAACAACAGTTAGCGACGAAGATGAAGCTGCTTTTTCTTTGACATACACAGCTTCTGAACTTAGCAACGAAGTCAATTCTTCCAAGGATAGAGATCCAGGTCTTGTACTAATCGTTGTTTTGAAGGAATCGTATTCATCTGGTAGGCCATTTAGGATATGAAGGATCAAGTCTTCATCATCAATTGGTGAGCAAGCAATGTACAGTTGATCTGTGATTTCCTTAGACTGTTGTAGATGTTCATCTATAGTCCCTATCTTTTTCTTGATTCCAGTAAGTTAGTTCTTTAGTTGCTGAATGTGAGATCTAGACAGTATGGTAAACTTTTTCATAGGAAAAATCCATAGATCTCGACTAGTTTTGAGTTGAATTACCAAAGTAAAGATTGGCGCCGACAGTGTTGCTGTGAGACAACTGAACAAATGTGCATCAGTTGTTTTCCATGTAGCAAACTCAGGATTCGCAATATCTTTCCCTGTCTTGTCTGTTGAAAAGCTTCAGGACACAATGAAGATCCATCAACACGATGTAGAAGATTTGTTGCATGCAAGCTATTGATAACTTGATTCTTCCATAGAATGTAATTTGAGGCATCTAATTTGACTGTGATGAAGGAATTTAGGTTTGAGATTAATAGAATTAGATGGAGGAAGAGAATATGCAGAATTGGATGAAGCCATTGAAGGATCGAAGAGCTCGTAAGAGGTTTTTGGTGCTCTAATAGCATCGTTTTATGAGAGAGAGAAAAAGAAAATTGTAACTAATGCTTCAATATCATTCAACATAGAATATACGGGAAAGCTATTCCTTCCCGAATAAGTGTACCCAAATTTTTGATGGAATTTTAATTTAAATATTATGGTCAATTTTTTTTTATATATTATGTTTTTTTAATATATTTTTATAATAAAATCATTTATTTTGTAGTATTTATAAATTTTATTACTAACATAAATAATTAAGTTAATTGAATATTTTTAACTACATGATTTGATTATTTTTGTTTATTATTGTTTTTGTAAAATTATATTACCATTTATTTATATTTCAACAAATGTAATCTACTTACAAAACTATTAATGTCTAATTAATTTAATTTTTTATAAAAATAATTTACTTAATAAATATTACATAATAAATAGTTTCGATCATAAAAATATGTAAAAAAAGACTGAAATAATAAATTAATTACATCCGAAGTAAAAAAATACAGAAAACATTCTCAATGTTCAAAACTATGAGAACATTCTTAGTGTCAACAAACTGCGAGAACATTCTCGCTATTCTCAGTGTCAACAATTGTAAGAACATTTTCACTGGTGCGTGTGTAATAACATTCTCACTGGTTGTCTATGAAACTTTCCATTAATATGCTTATTTGTTCGCATCGAGCGTCAGCCTCGCCGCAACTCTAGAACTCTCGTTCTTCTCTTGATCGAACCACGTCGTCTCGTTCCTGAGCGACGCCGCTAGCATCTTCTCCCTCACTCGCTTCGTCAAGTGTTCCCCAACCATGTTCCAAAAGAAATGCTGAAGCGTGTTGAAGATCAGCGCCGCTGATAGAACTCTGATTAGGAGAAAATAGTATTTTTCGATCCCTCTGATCATGTGGTCATGATCGGGATTGTAGTAGACGTTGAGAATGACGCTGATGACGTATGCGAAGAAGGCGTTCAGGGAGCCGCAGACGACGGAGCCAACGAGAGCGTAAGCCCATTCGGGAGAGTTCATTTTCGCCAGGCGCCAGAAGGAGCAGGCTTGGTACTTGAAGGTGAGCTTTTCGAGGTGATAGTTTGGGTGGGAGACGTCGAAGGAGAAGCTAAAGTCAGAAGTAGAGAAATCAGAGAGCCGATGGGAATTATTCGGTCAAATTATTCGGTAAGGATAGCACAACCCTAGTATATACAAAATTTTATACATTGGAGCTTGAGCGTGCTCTTCAAGAAACTATTTTAACCGACTAACCAACCTAACTGCTAACTAATTATTAGCTGTACAAGACAAACTTAATTTGTTGAGTCTCAACCCTTGGATGTGTAAGTGTAGTTCCTCTATTATACGATAATTTATAAAATAATATTAAAAGTATATACCAAATTTTTGAAATTTTTCCTAAACTAAAACTTTACATCAAAAATTTCAAAAGTATATACCAAATTTTTGAAATTTTTCCTAAACTAAAATTTTACATCAAAAAATTTTAAAGTATATACCAAAATTATATAAAAAATATTACATCAAAAATTTTCCTAAAATAAAATTTTATATTACAAATTTCAAGTGGTAAAAATTACATCTAATATTGCCACTTGACAACTATTTTTCATGCAAAGTGCCATGTAACCTGATTTGTTGTCCTTTACACGCCTATAAATAAGCTCAGCCGTTCTGAAAAAAACACATAAACATAAGCTATAACAAAATTTTCAAGAAGGATGCTGAGAAAAACTACTCACAGTAGAAGACAAAACTAAAACGTAGAAATTGTGATTTTTGTGACAATTTCTTGTTTGTCACATATATTTTTTCACTAAATGTGTGGCGGGAAAACAAAATTTGGCGCCAATTGTTTTTAGTGACAGCATTATTACTGATTTTTTACATCTAATGACTAAAAGTTAATAATTATTAGTGATGACATTTTGTTCTCGTCACTAAATAGTGGTATTGATTTTAGTAACATTCAACAATTATAGTTAAAAAGAAGGTCCAAGTCCGGGGGTCACGGTAAGGGAGTTAGGGGCCGGGGGCTGTGGGTTGGTGTCGGGTTTTAGAGTCTAGGCTCAGGAGCCAGGCGTTGGGGGCTAATTTTTTGGGTTCAGGGGTTCGAGAGTTAGGGATTCGGGGTCAAGGGTTGAGGTCTAGTGGTCCGAGGGTTAGGGGTTGGGGTCTGAAAGTTGGGTGTACGGAGTCGAGAGTCAAGCATCTAGAGTCAGGTGTCAACAGTTGGGGTTGGGGTTGGGGGCGAGGGCCGGAGGTCGAGGGCTGAGGGGTAAAGACTAGGGGCAAGGGCTAAGGGCTAAGGGCTAGGGGTTGGGGTTTAAGGGTTAGTAGATGGAGGTTAGGTTTTGAGGTTCGGGATCTCCAAGCCAGGTTTAGAGGTACATGGGTTCCGAGGTCGAGGGTTAAGGGTATAGGGGGTCTAGGGGTCAAAAGTTAGGGTGGAGGGTTGGGTCTAAGGATCATCGTCACTACTGCTGTCATTTCTAACGCTACCATATCCACTAGTACCATCATTTTTGAAGTCGCAACTAAATACATAGAAAATATTTTCTATTGAAAATCTTTTTAAAAATTTTGCAAATGTTGTTCTCTTTACATGTTAAGCTATTTCTTATCATTTTGAGATCCCAATTCGTTCATAATTGTTTTAATAGTATTTTATATATAGTTATGTATCTACAATATCTCATATCACTACTGTATAAAAGGCTTGACGAAAGTGGTACAGTCCAATTAGTAAAATACCTAATAATTACTTGTTAGAGGCATTGTAAACTTATGTTATGATTACGTAAAATTGAACTTGTTGTTAAGTTTTTCTAGTGAATCTATTTTTTAGTCTACTTTCATAATCTAAGCCGTTCATATTCTAAAAATAGTGAAATAGATCATTTAAAAAAATTTAAAACTAATCAAATAATAATAATCTAAGTGTTTTGAATAATTTGATATGAAAGAAGAAACAGTTATTATTAAAGTGACATTCATCGTCCATCTTTTTTATATAAAATTAATCCACACATATGATTATCTTTATCCAATCAATCTATTGCTTATGTATTAATGAACTATTAGATGAACATTAAAATATTAATGATTTAAGTAATTGAAATAATGTCAATAATGAACCAAATGAGAGGATCTAATTTTGTTAAGGAAAAAGAGTCAATCTCCTAACAAAACAACTCTTCTTCTGTCCTATGGATCACGTCCTCTTAATTTCCCTTCCTACCAAACTCTTTAATATACTTTTAGTGAATCAATTTTATGTGTTCAAAGTAGGATTACAATGATAATCCGAATCGTTTGTCTCATAGGTTACGTTGAAAAGAATATCATTTATATAAAAATTTAATTTGATCGGATAGTAATAAGTATATAATCAAATCATATTTTATGCTAGATTAAAATGAACTGTAGAGTTAAAACCATTTATTTTTTAAATCAAAATATAATTTTTTTTTGTACGCATTGCTATATGATTATATTAAAATTTTATATAAATGATCGTTTCAACATGAAATACGTAATAAACGGTTTGGATCACTATTGTGGATTCATTTTTAACTCACAAAATAAAGAACATGAGATGCACTTTGTAGAAATGTGAAGGAAGAGAAAAAAAAGTTTCAAAATATAATTCAGTCACGCATTTTGCCGCGCGCTTTTCTTTGCTGCATTGCCTTCCCCCACTTCTATGGTTTACATTTAGGGTTTCTAATCAGTTAAAGAATCGCAAAGTTGCACACCAGCGTGGTGGAACGAAAAGTCCGGTGGCTGCGACAGTAAGATCCAGTAGCGGCGACATGAAGACCAGAGGCAAGGTACTGAGAACACGCAGCGGAAACACACAGGTATACCATTTTCTCCTTCACAACCCTACCACAACCCCACCCCCTTTTCCTCTACGACCCCGCCATAGAGTTTATGAAGAACAAGGTCACTGTGAAAATATATTTGGAAATCCAACCTCTAAAAAGCACAATACGGTATTGTGATTTCAAGGCACAACATGAACCCCTAGTTCAGAATATATCCATTTATGTAGAATTCTGGTAGTATTATGTGGGTCTTTCATTATCTTAAAATAACTCCTGCCATCATGGTTTTATGTGTAAAATTGTTGTTGATGAATCATTATTGATGAAATTTGTCTGTATTCAAATCGAAACAGATTCCTTACTTTGGAAATTTTACTCCACGGATGATTAGTCTTGTTTTGTTTTCTTTTTATTTGTTTCTTTTATCCTAACGATTCTATGGAATTTCTTCTCTATTTGTTCTCTAAAAGTTTATGATTTATGTCATTTATTTAAAACTAAAAGTTTCAGCCACACAATAAGCCTGATGATAAAAATAAATTTTCTAACGTTAATTTTAACACAAGATTCTTTTTTTTTTAAATAATGTAATATTTATGGAAAAAATCAATTATAATGCGTGTGCTTAAGATAAAAAGTATTATAAAACTAATATTTTAAAAATTATGGAGTGGATGCTTATATGAATTAAAATTACTGGGATTGAAATATGTAGGGGCATGAAATGAAGAAATAATAGGGCTGGTTTAAGGAGACCAAGTGGGAGTATTTATTTTATAGGGCTGGTTTAAGATTCTAGTTATAATTTTTACATATTTTTTCTATAATTATACGATCAAATGATTGAGTTTGGTGCAAAATTCCAATAAAATGGTGCTATAATTATGACTGATGATGAGATTTGTGTAGAAATTTTAGGAAAAAAGTTAAGTTATGTACGTGATTTGGGATCTGGTTTTAAACCCCCATCATCTTCGTCTAGGAAAACTATAAATGTCGAGCTTGAAGAGACTAAAAATAAGAGTAGAAAAACTATAAATGTCGAGCTTGAAGAGACTAAAAAAATGAGTAGAAGAGGCTCGAAAAAGAGCGAAACGGCCAAAAAACATACTAGCAAACTAACTAATGAGATGGAGATTTTGAAGGCTAAGCAATTAAAGATGAATGCTAAGCAAACGGAGATGAAAGTATTAGGAAAAATCATGATAGATTGAATGCGTTCAACAGGAACTGGATATTGCACTTCTGATGACAAATTAAAAGTGTTCGCATAATTCAGTTTATATTTATGATTTAAATATTAATTTAATTTATTTACTAAACTTATCATATGAAATGAAGTTAGTTGTTGCCTTTTTTTATTTGGTAGGAATTATAAAAAATATTATGTATTAGATTTCATATGCGCTTTACTTTCTAGATTTAATCTTCTAACTTAGTTTTTTACCGTTTATTTATGCAGATGATTAGAATTTCAAGTGGCTAAATAAGAGCCTTTTGTATATGGATATCTTATTTTGGTTGCTTTCTTTTAAGAGATTTATGAAATGGGAATTAGTGTTTTTTTAGAACAATTTCTTTTGGTTGATTTTATTCAAACAAGTGATATAAACTTTGTTTATTCATTGCTATTGCTATTTCAAAACTAGAGATGAACTAGTGGATGCTCATTTGTTGAAGAATTTGTTAAGATTTTAATTAATGTTGAATTGTCTATTTCAATTGTTTATTTTTGTATGGCGAGTTAATTGAATATTATTTATATTAGAATTTATTGCATTCTATTAACAGATTTTATAATATAACAAATGAATTGAGTAATCCTAATATTGTTTTTTTCTTTTGGAACAACAAATAGTTGTCACTAATTGTGCTTCAAAAATAAGTCTTCTGTGACAAAATAAAATCTGTCACTATAAATTTCATGGTATAGTGGCAAGATAAGTCATTACAAAAGTAACATATTAATTTATATAATAGTGACAAAACATAGTGTCACTAAAAGTGAAATGATTTTGTGACAACCAATTGTTGTCACTAAAAGATAGATATTATGATTTTAAATTTTTATTTTTAATGACGATTATTGCTGTGACGATATTTTATCTATTTAGTGACCAAATAAATTGTCACAAATAACACCACTTTAGCGACAACTAATAAGTTGTCACAAATGTTACGTCCTTTAGTGACGACAGTGCAAAGTTGACGCTATATACATTTAGATATGGGTCTATAATGACGACATTGACAAAAAAAAATTTGTCACAGAAAGCAATTAGTGACAAAAATGAAACATTTAGGCTCTGTTTGTTTTGATATAAAATATTTTTAGATAAAATATTTTACTTAATTTTTACTGTTTAGCTGATAATAACTATATAAAATATATTTTTTAATAAAATATTTTATTTCATTAAACCAAATTTGACTTACAAAAAATTAACTCGTATGTTAATTTTGAAATGCACCATCGGAACCTTCACCCATTTCTTGCCGTCTCTGGTCATTTTCATATCAAATAAAAATGAGAAAATGAGAAACAAATTCTTCCCACATGAATTATTCCGAAATCTTTTCCATCTTTGGTTACTCCTATTTCTCATTCTTATTTTTTAAATTTTAACCAAATATTAGAAAATACAAATAAAAAAAATAATTTTAATAAAATTATTTTAAATGTAAAATATTTTGTATGGTAAAATATTTTACGTCGAAACAAACGAAGCCTTAATAACAATTCAAGTTGTCACTAGTGGTTGATTCTCTTGTAGCAAATACACTTGACCTATAGTGATACAATTTCTCTTTATTTTTAAGTAGAAAATACACTTGTAAAGTATAAAATATAATATTTATGTAATTGATTACTTTTGAGTTTTCAATACTAAAATTTTATATTGTATTTAACTACTTATAGTGTTTAAGCTTATTATATTTATGTATTATAAATATTAATTTATAATATAATTTATAAACTAATATTAATCTATAATAAGTAAACTACTTTATAAATTTATAATAAACTAATAAACTTATATTAAACTATAAACTATAAACTTATAATAAATAATAAACTATAAACTTATAAATTAAGTATTATCTTTAAACTTATAAACTAATAAATTAATAAACTAATATTAAATTATAAACTTATAAACTAACAAACTAATAAACTTATAAAGTTATAAATTTGTAATAAACTATAAACTTATAATAAAATAATAAACTAATAAATAAACTTATAATAAACTATAAAGTATAAATTTAAAAATTTATAATTTTATACAAAAAAATAAAAATAAAAATAAAAAAACAAAAAACCCGAACTTGGCCTCTTCCTGGCTTGGCCTAAGGCCCGAGGACCAAGTACCAAGTACCAAGTACCAAGCTCGATTACCCTATGCTTGGGCCTAGATTTACCAATCTCTAACAAAAATCTGACATGATCCGAATTTTAGCGAATGCCTGTCGGCTTGGGTCAGGCTTTTTTTACACCTATACTTGATAGTCATTATGAATTTTTTATAATTTTTATAATTTTTATTTTAATTAAAAAATAATATTGCTATCATTTTTAAAAATTTTATCATTTTGAACTAAAAAGGTAAAGAATTAATTAAAAACAAAAAAAATCACTAAAGGCAAAAATAAGCAACTTGTAATTTAATTTATTAATTTATTTTGACTTATTTATTTATTTTTTTAAAATTTCATCATATTTTAATGAAAACATATTTTTCAGCTCATCTCAATAAAAAGAATAAAAAAAATATAATAGTTTGATCAAATTATAAAAAAATTAATTAAAAATAAATAGTTATCCCAATCATGAAGTTACGTACTAGAAATGAAAGTGGTGTTTGACATTACGAAAATTAATAATTTATAGTAAAAATTATGAGTATTTAATAAATATTATAACTTGTAGTTAAAATAGAAGCAAAAGTGATTATAAGTTGTAACAAAAATTATAATTATTTAAAAAACTTATAACTTATAATTAAAATTAGTAGTAAGAAACTAAAAATTATTAACAGTAACTTTGTCAAATCCATAACTTTTTTTTCTTCAAAAGCATGTCAAATAATACAAAAGTGGGGTTGTTATAATTCTTTATTTGCTTATTTTATGTAGTTTATTATTATTTTTAGTGATTTTTTTTATTATTTGAACAAATTATTAAAATTTTCAACTCTTTTTATCGAAACGAGTCAAAAAAACATTTTTTGTATTAAACTAATAAATCAAATTTACGTTGTTTATTTTGTTTTCAGTATTTTTTATTATTTTTTATTTTTTTATTTGTCTCATTAAAATAATTCAAAAAATAATTATTTTTTATTAAAAATAAAAATAAACAAAGTCGAACAATTTAGCCCAAACATGACCACAATAAAAGACAAAAAATGCTAATTATTGGACGGTGATTAAGGGATATATAATGTATAAATATCAGTACAAAGTGCATTAATACATATAAAAATGATAAACTTTACATTAAAAAATATATTAATATTTAAAAATATTTATTTTTAATAAATTATTAATCGCGATGGTTAACATGAGCATAAAAGAAAGGTTGTTGGAATGGGGAATATATCTACGTCCAATCATGTAAGCAAAACGATAATTTGACCTCACAAGCTTTACGTATTTAATTACGTTAGTCTAACTTCCCAGCAGTCATTATTTTATAAGTTTTGCTGCACACCCACGCAACCCACGTATAAGATTCACACGCACCTGCTAAAGTTATTATTAATAATTTTTAATTTTTTAATTTTAATTTTAATTATAAATTATATTTTTTTTAAATATTTATAATAATTATTATTTTATTTCAAACATAAATTATAATTTTTGTCAAATATTACTTTTATACATTTATAAACTTATTTTATATGAAAGAAATGTGTATTGTTTAAATTTGAACACTTTAACATTTTTTTTTATTTCATATAAGGGATCGTTTGACATATTTTTTTATTTAAAACTAAAATAAGTTTTAAACCTCATTTTTTTATTTTAAAGTTTTATTATTAGCTGTTATTTTTTGCTTTATTACCTAAAATACTTTTATATATTTTTAAAAATATTATATTTTATTATTATATATATATTTTATAAATATTATATTTTAAAATTTACTCGTCGATATCTATTAAACACGATCCATATTAATTATAAAATTATGTAAAAATAGTAAAAAATAGAAATTTTTTTTGATTATTTTATTTTATTTTATTTTATTGTCTTTTTAGCTTAAAGTAATTTTATACCAAAATCTTTTAACTTAAGCTTAACAAAAATAAATGCCCTTTGAGTTTAAGTCCGCCCTAAGCTTAACAAAGTAATTTTTTATTTATTTAACTTAAAATAAAATCAAACAAGTCAACCATAAAACCAATTTGCCAAACGATTCCTACTTCTTCCTCTCTTTATTACTTACTTAGGGGTCAAAGTACATGCGATGCTAATGTATTGGTGAAGAGCACAAAATGAATAAAACCAATCACATATCACCTAGAAAATATAAAGTGAAATTCTTATTTTGTAAAGATAAATTGACTTTGTATCATACTTTTTAACTTTTAATATTTTTTGAGATAAATTTTTTTGCACTTAAATATGCATATTATCATGCTTTCAAATGTTTGGGCAAAATAAATAAAATAAATAAATTGATCAATCTTTTACATTTTTTTCACTAAAATTACTTAATTTTTTCTATTTTCCTCCCTAATCTGTAACATTAATTATCTTGCACATTGTGTAACTGTTTTTAGTATATATATATATAAACATTAGTATAAAAATAGAAAAGCAAACTTGGTCAATTTTGTTGGAATCTGTGAATTCATTGGCCATTGAATTTCAGAATTCAATAACAGAATTC
>JAOTRH010133792.1:0-14139 GCA_034768845.1 Heliamphora exappendiculata | reverse complement strand
ATAATAAAATCAGGGATCGGGGATCGGGGATCGGGGATGGTAGACCTAAAATCCGGCCTCGATCCGCCCCGTTGCCATTCCTGCATGGTGAGTATATCATCATATTGATCGTCAAAGCATACATAAGGGATAACAATCTCTTTCCCCTTCAAAAGATCTCGAATAAAATGGCAATCAACCTTTAACAAGTTTTGGTGCGCTCATGAAAAACCGGGTTATTAGCAATAAATATGACAGCCTAATTATTACAACACATTTCCATAGGTGCAGGAGCCTTAATACCAAGATCTTAAAGAAAGGAGCAAACCCACAACATTTTTTAAGCAATATGAACCATGGTATAATACTCAGCAACAAAGGAGCAAACCAACAACGACACTTTGCTTTTAACTACGCTAAAGAACAAAATTAGTACCAACAAAGGTGGAATAACCAAGAGTCGACCGCCTATCAAACCAATTACCAGCCCAATCGGCATCATTAAACTCACAAGGGAGGAAGAAGCCTTGTATAGTAATCCCTCTGTAGGAGCACCTTTCAAATACTACAAGATATGATACCATGCCTCAAATGAAGCCAACAAGTATGCATATGCTGAGTTTTTCCACCCGTCGTCAATAACGGTCCACGTCAAAAAATAAGTCTGCCATGTCAATATCTAGCTTAGCAGTAGAATCTATAAAACTCTCAACAACACGAGCACCTAAAAGGTCAGTCACAGACAAGGGATCAAGCACATACTTTCTCTGGGGCAAATAAATAACTTTAGATGAACGAGTAACCTCAATTTAAAGGAGATAACGGAAAATACCCAAATCCATAGATCTGTGTTAAGATTACTGTAGAGATAAAAATATTGAGAAAGTTACAGAAAAAACTATCGTGGCAGAGAATGAGAGCAACTTAGGATTCTCTCACTTACCACTGTTATTTATATATAATAAGATCAAAGTACAATGATACTCTTAAAATAGATACCTAGTAACTTAACACTCATCCTCAAGTTGATGCATAGATATTTCGTATGCCCAACTTGCACATAATAAGGTGAAACCCTCTACTAATTAGCTATTTAGTAAAAATATTTGCTAATTAATCTTCATATCTAAGGCATACAAATTGAACCATTACACAATTTCTCCTTGGAAAAATGTCCGTCAATCTCTGTAGGTTTCGTTCTATCATGTTGCACTGGATTGTGAGTAACATTAATGGCAGTCTTATTGTCACAATATAACTTCATAGGTTCATCACCCTCAATCCCTAACTCCTTTAATAGTACTTGGAACCATATAAGTTCACAAATGCCATGTGCCATAACCCTATATTTGGCCTCGGCAGCTAATTTAGCTACCACTGTCTGCTTTTTACTTCGCCAAGTAACTAAATTCCCTCCTACAAAAGTACAATAACGTGATGTATGCCATCAATCATCAACTGAACCATCCTAGTCTGCATCCGTGAAAGCTTTTAATTTCAAATGACAATGATTAGATAACATAATTCATTCCCAATGAGCAGACTTAAGATATCTCAAAATACGGTAAACAGCATCAAGATGTACAATACGGGGGTTATGCATGAACTAGCTGACAAACCCCACAACATATGCAATATCAATCGCTCCACAAGCCTCTAAAATCTCTACTTGTTGATAGGATCTCCATTACCACTACTGAGGCAATTATTAGCCTCAATAGGCGAATCTATTGGTCAACAGCCCAACATGTATGTCTCATCCAAAAGATCAAGAATATATTTTCTTCGATAAATGAAGATGCCATTACCTGATCTAGCCACCTCAATCCCAAGAATATATCGTAGCGCCCCCAGATCATTCATCTCAAACTCTTTAGCTAGACGTGCCTTGAGATGGGAAACATCATCTGCATCATTGCCCATCACAACTATGTCATCAACATATACAATAAGAATTGTGATCTTATTATTACCTTGCTTGGTAAACATTGTATGGTCTGCATAACTCTGTCGATACCCAGATCTTAACATAGCTTTGAAAAATTTATCAAACCAGGCTCTAGGAGACTGTTTTAGCCCATATAAAGCCTTTTTTAATTTATACACTTTCCCTTTAGTTTTACGGGATGAAAAACCTAGCGGTACATCCATATACACTTCTTCCTCTAAGTCTCAATGGAGGAATGCATTCTTCATATCCAATTATTGGAGAGGCTAACCCATATTAGCAGTACAGGGCAGGAACACCTAAACAAAATTCATCTTAGCTAACAGAGTGAAGGTCTCCTAATATTCAATACCATAGGTCTGGGTAAGGCCCTTAGCAACTAGTTAGGCCTTTAATCTCTCAGCTGATCCACTGATTCTTCCCTTTTGAAAGAGATGTTAACTCCCAAGTACCATTCTCAATCATAACTTTCATCTCCTCAGTCATAGCTTTTTTCCAATCATAGCTTTTTGTCCACTTAGAGTCTGCGATAACTTCCTTCCAACCTTGCGGGACCGATATAGAGAACAAAGAAGAGACAAAGGGATAATGTGGGGGCGATAATGAGTCATATGAGACAAAATGTGAAATTTTGAGTACACGTCCTAACTCCTTTTCAAAGAGCAATAGGTAAGTCACACAAGTATCAAGAGTAACAACGAAAGACTCATTACCAGGTTGATCAGTAGAAGAGACAAAAACTGAAGACAGTGATAGCAACTGGCTAGGTGACAGTAGCACACAAGCAGTCTAATCTTTTTGCACTACCATTGCTAATCGTTTTCTCCGTCTCCAATTTCTAAAACACTTAATGAGTGGGGGGAAAAAGTGACGAAACAGTTTAATTAGCTAGCAAGACTACTAATAGATAAAATGTTAATAGAAAAATTTGGAACATGAAGAACGGACGAGAGAAATCGAAGAAAAGCAATTAATAGAACCTTTGCCAAACAAAGATGATAAAGACCCATCGATTCAGACTTTGTATTAACCAAAACAAGTAGAGTAAGAGGAAAACAAAGAGGAAGAGCTGGTCATATGATTAGTGGCACCAGAGTCGATGATCTAAGGATTATGAGATTCAACAACACCTGAGTGAGCAAAGTTGGAGGAAAAAATGAAAACTGTAGAAGAAGAGATGTCAGCGCGCGCCATCAGTCGCTTGAAAGTAGTTAACTCAATCTCAAAAAGAGGGCCAATCTCACCAAATGGGCTGGCAAAGGTCTCAAAAAAATAAGCTTGAGAGCGTATAGAACCACCACGTCCCTAAGTAGGATGAACATGTAACTTCCAACAATGTTCAAAAGTATGACGGGGCTTACTACAATGCTCACATCGCAACTGGTCATGAGGATCCACTCTTCTCCACAGACTTGGAATGACAAGGCTAGCCGGTCTGTGTAATAGACGTGACAAATAACACAACATTCCTGACTAGAAAGAGGCACCATAACATGACCCCCGCTGCTCTCCTCCTGCTGAACATGAACATGCGCCTACCTCAAGGTATGAAACGGATCTCACCCAAAATCTAAACATGAATCAAATCATACTTAACATTTATGCTAACAAGAAAATCATAAACACGCTCCTTTTCCACTATCTTCTAAAAGGCACAAGCATTAATAGCATAAATTGCATGAAAGTCTTGATAATAATCATTCTCATTCCACATACTAGTCAACTTGACATAATACTAGGCTCGGGACTACTTTTTCTGATCCAATCCATAGATCTTCTTCCGCAATTCATAGAACTAAGCATTATTGCTAGTCTGAGAGCAAATCTAAGCAGTTGTTGATCAAATCTTCTGTGGAATATTCAGAAGGAAAAAATTGTAACTAATTGAAGGCTGCATAGGATGTAAAAACCACGACATGACAAGAGCATTGTCATCAATCCACCGTGGGCGAGAAGGTCCCACAACTGTTGGTTGTTTAGTTTCATCAGTGATATACCCAAATACGCTGCGAGTAGCAATGACTAAACAACAAGCACGAGATCAAATCAAATAATTACTACCATCCAACTTAACAAGACTAATTTGAAGAGATAAACTGTCACTAGGAGTCCCAAAACGACTCAACCTTGTGTCCTCATTACCAATAGAAGGCTTACCACTATTAGACATGGCCATGGAAAACCAAGAACAAGCAGTAGCAGACCAAAAGAATCAATGAACTATGCAACAGACGCGAATCAAAGGAGAATTGAAACATGAGAGAACCAGGAATACTCAAAATGTGCAAACCAACGCATACCATATCACGGCAATAAAAGTGCGGAATAAGCTGCTACAAACCCTAGCCGCCACCAATAGATCAACAAAACGCAAAGCAAACCCTAGCTGCCACTCGTAAGAGTCCACAAACAACCAAAAATCAACAAAGAAGGTCGGTCAAGTCCTCTGGAGCCGTAGTCGACACTAATAGAAGCCCAATCATATGTGGCAAGCCCTAGCTGCAACCTAAAGAGCAAGAAGAAACTCAGAAAAACCCTAGTCATGCACTGAAATCAACCAAGAAATAGAAATAAAGCTTAGTCGAGCCTTTTGGAACCCTAGTCGACACCCACATAGGCATTTTCATCCATCGATCCAAGCTTGACCATCCTCAAACGCGAGTTGCGAAAAAAAACCAAAATAAAAAGATTTGAAATGGTCAACCAAGCCCAGCCATCTTCGAGGGAGCTCCCACCTTCCACACACTCCTCTAAGGAAAAGATACTCCCGATGAAGCATTCATAAAAAGATTTGACCGTAAACCTTCCGTTGAGATCTCTCCACTTAAGTCGATCTAACCCTTGATTCCCATATATGCAGTCATATAACAGCTCCAGAAGAGTTAATCATCAAACAAGTTGTGGGTGCCGAAGAAAAATTGGGAGAGAAGTGAATGAAATAGGTTTTGGGGTTACATCTAAAACCCTAAATCTTATATTGTATTTATACTGAAGACAAAATTATATAGATGACCAAAATACCTTTATACAACAAACTAAATAACATAAAATAAAAAGGCAATCTAACACAGTGTTTCTCATGTGCCATTTTATGGGATTATCGCAAGTTCAACAATGATTCGTGTCCAACTTTTTGGATTATCTATACTATTATATAAAGGCAACACTCAATTTGGTGTAGCCATTTATTAAAGTCATATCACATTTTTAACTCCTCAAAAATACCCACAAATTACGACTACACACGTATCAAACGGCTGTAAAATAACTTAGTTGTTGAGGATAAATACGGCAATTATCATCAACCCACTTTCACTTTTCTAGTGCCGTGTCAGTCAACTTGTTTCACAATTATATCATTCACACTATTGCATGTGCACACCTTAGTTGCAAGATCCTCCAACCAGGGTGACGAATACGCTTCCAAACCTTGCTTCTTCGCTTCAAATTAGAAAAACCTCGCTCCTAACTAAGATGGAACTCAAACATATAAATCTCAAAGAAAACGATGAAGTAAAAGAAAATATATAACATTCATAAGATTATATGATAAAATTAACTCAAATGTACTCTAATACTTTATATACATAGTAATCCTATTATTTCTTATTTGCTGTTAACCTACAATATTTATTCATATTTTAACTTAGCCACTGCAGATAATTGAAATAAGTAAATATATATATTTCTTAGAATATAAAATATATATAAACGCTCCCATAGGCACTCCCAACTGTAAACTCTTCTATATGCTCTCGCTTCATCAATCACAATCCCGCAACCGCTCTCCCCTTTGCTTTGTGCAACTTAGACGCACACCTCTAGTCTAGCAACTAATGGCAAGTTCAATTCTTTTCAACCCACAAAATCTTCAACACTCCTACCTTTCATACACCAAACCTTAAGTTGTCCACAAAATGTTTCCACCAAACACTTAGACATAGTTATGCTTTACTATTGTTGTCACGGCAGTAACATAACTTCCTTGAGGGAGGCTATGCGTAACTCTAGCAAGTGCTATGTACTAAAAACCAAGGACAAATCAATATAACATAGACATCGTGAATATTTCCATCTACCTTTAACTAGTGATGTGACTAGGGTAAAGGTTCATGGACTTCAACAAGCCGAGGGCATGACAAGAATCAAAATACAATACCCAAAACTGTACCAAACAAAATTGACAGTACTACATCTCAGACCTTTTGCGCTAAGGCATCGTGTTGAGCGACTCCTAGAAAATGTCTATTCCTAGCTTATGAAGAGGGTCGTGAGCTCCCACAGGCTTTAAGGGTTAGATCTCATGGCACCAACAATACTATCATCTCCTCACTCTAAACCATCTCCTCATGAGATTTAGGCTCATTTACAAATTTCACATGCCTTGTTACTTTCATTCCCTTGACTGAATCCACAAATGCACCATGATTGTCCAACAAAATGTGCAATCGTTCTTCTTTTCCACTTCTTAATAATGTCCTCTATAAACCAAGAAATACATGGCATGTGCATCAGCTACTCTGCACTTTGCTCTCCTTTGAAGTGTAACGAAAAGATAATTTATTCACAAACTATAAGCACAGCTCAACTTAAATCGAAAGACCTATTTTGTACAAAGTCATCCACATGTAACTAAAAAGTTTGTCCCAGTGTGGTCCAGCAGCATACATAAGCAACAACCCCATTAGCACTCTAATCTTGTTATCCCCAAATGCAAACCCCACTTACTCAAAAAAATAAAATCTATAGTAGAAGCTTATGAAGTACTAATAACGACTGAAACAAACTATTCATTTTGAATACCTAACTAGTGCTTGGATACTCCCAACCTATCAATCTTTCATAACGGTAAACTTTCTCATGCCCAAGATTATGTTACGTATACTACTCTAAATGTATAAAGTACATGTATCGTACACCTAAATAAGAGTATAGGAAGTGTCTAACATATTTTGTTGAACATTCACCAAGCAAACATATTCTGATTTATCATAGAAGCAATAAACTCACATATTATGCATCTTACAAAAATCATTTCACCCTTCGAAACTTATAGAATATTTTGTTATGGCTCCGCATCCTTAAGATAAGATTAGATAGATGACGCTCCTTAAACACACATTCGCACTCGAAGTTCACATAACATAGGCGCCTAACATATTTCACAACCTTCATAATGGCATCGACAGTACAAATTAAGGGGTGTGTCAATTTATGTCATGTCTCTGCATCCTTAAGAGGAGAATAAGAGAAATTATGCTCACTAAAAACACATGCACTCGACGTTCCTAGCATATTTCCCAACCATCATAAGGGCATTGGCAATACAAATTAAGGGGTGTGTCATTATCATCTAAGATATCAATGTTTTAAGTATCTACAAGGCACAAAAGAAAAGTTGCTAGATATGTGATCTACCACCAAGCTAATGCCTTTAGGTCTCGTTTGATAATCGGTATAAATTGAGTGAGAATGTGAGATTAATAAAGAGGTGAGATTAGTAGAAGGATTGTGAATGAGGTTAGATTAGTAATAAGATCGGATTAATTATATTCACGTTTGATTAGCATATGACATATAAATGGATTACTAAGAATATGTTTGATTTGCACAATGTAGAATGGGATTAAACTTTATTTTACCAATTTTAATCTCACATTTTATTACCCGGATTGGATTACAAAGCTGTGTAATAATATTTGTATAAACAAAAACATAGTCAAAGGGCTTGCAACTACCGTCTTGCAATGAAGTATTTACAGTGATTGAAATGATGAAGAAACTAATTGGAAGGAGCTACAGGAGCCATTTGATGGCTGTTTGGCTCGGTAGAATGTTAAGTGCAGCGAAAATGGGTGTTCGGCTCAGGAGCTACAGCAGCTCTTTTATGCTTATATACAGTAGGGGTATAATTATATGAAATATTCAGGGATAAAATTGTCTTCTTGCTCCAGTCCATTAGGACTGGATTATGAATACCACCTCTTTGGCGGGTTTCCATATCCAGCAGTTTCAAGGTTTCACAATCCAACTTCATTGCTAGTCCAATCAAAATTTTGCAAAACAAACATAATCTTCTTAAACCGAAGGCAACAATAGTCCAATCCAAAGGCCCAAAGTACCCAATACAAACAAAATACTTCCAACTACAGCAGTGAATTTACAATGTCGTCATGTAACACTCATTTATGCGCAATAACATCATAATTCGTCGTATATATAATTTAAAAAAGAAAAAACTATAGTCAGCAACACCCTTATACATTTAGGGATGCTGAAACTAATTGCTTATAGGTTGTAGCCTACTAAATTATAATTATAGCTTATAGCTGAAATTAGTTGTTTAGAAAAAAATTAATAATTAAAGCTTTTGACATAAATTATGGGTGTTTGTAAAAAAATAATAACTTGTCGGTAAAATTAGTAAAAAAAAAACTAGAAGCCATAATCAAAAGCAACGCCAAACACACCACGGTAGAATAATTGGTAGCCATGATGAAAAACCTACCACATGCTGCCTCGGTACTTCAAGGTGTACGGCCCGCTCTCCAAGGAGCGGTCGAAATGGCTGTGGACCTTGTGCTTCCCCTTCCCACTCTGATCGAGCAAAGTCAACTCGAACAACGCCCTCACATCCGTGCCCTCGCTCGCAAGCGCAATGAAAACCGACACGTACGTCGAACTATCCTCCGGGTTCTTCCCGTCCGGGTAGAAATATATGGCCCACTGGTACCCTCCCACCGTGAAGTTGTCGCTCGCGATGTGCTTCCCAATCCCCATACCTTTCGCCAAGGAGTAGCCCTGGATCACGAACCGGTGCGAGCCATTCACGGTCTCCGTCACCGACCGAGAGCTCGTCGGCGAGACCAGGAGGTTCTTCTCCGGCGTTGCGATCTCGAACATGGCCTCAGAGATCTGTACACGCGGAGTTCATAGAAGGTTTTTGTGTGAGATTGATACGCCGAACGGATGAGAAGAAGTTGAATTCGGAGAGAGCTCGAGAAATTGAGAGAGCGTGAGGTTTGGGTGGAAAGTTGTTGAAGGCTTTCGGGGGTCAGATGGGAAGCGGACGGGATCGGATTCTGAGAATCAGAGGTTGGATTCTGGGGGGTTTTATTGGTTCTGCGGTAGGAGTTGCCAATAGGTGAATGGATCATCTACAGTGTAATTAATGTAATTATTGTACAATATCTACTGATCATATCTATACTTTCTTTTAGAGAGAGAATACTCGCTTAGTATTTTTTAAAATCAAATTTTATAGATTTTTAATTTTGTTTAAAATGTTTTTAAAAATTTTACAATTTTATTTGTTTGAAAATTAACACGCAACTATTTACTTTTTCTTTCTGTAAAACAATATAGAAGTATTCATCCCATTTCGATCCGTAAGCATATTTGCACCAATTTATATTACTTTAGATTTTTGTTGTTGCACACGAATCGCATATGCCTAAACGCTAATATTACAAAAATATATAATATACGATATATTATACAATACATGACCATTGAATCAATATATTACACAATAATTTTATAGTAAAAAATTCTCATTTAGCCAATTGCGAACACTATTGGGCGAAGTTACGTTTAAGTCTCACTTTAACGATTTAAATTGCTTATTTTAAAATTTTTGTTTGAATTAGTTATTTGTGCAAAAAGATTTAATTAAATATTATTAAGTGTCAAAAATATATATTTGTCTAAATAAAAAGATAAATGATAAATAAAATGCATCGTTTTATTTTATTTAAGATATACACAATCCAAATTTTGAAATGTAAAATAGTAAGGAAAGATATATAAGAGCTTGAATACATGACCTCCATTCCGTTCTAACCTTGTGATTCACATTTATTTATCATTGATAGTTCACGAAATTAAGTATGTACATCTAATTAATCTATAAATGCAAAGAAAACTAATGAGGTAGGCACATATTTTCAAAAACCTAAGAGATCGTGGCCATACCATTGTCCAAAACATCACACACAAAAAAAGGAAAAAAACAACACATTAACCTACGAACTGAATCCTAAAGATTTATAACCATTCATCTCATCCCTATTCAAGATGACCAGCAACAATCTCTATAGGTTCCAATTCTCATATATATACTTACCCAAATAATTAGAATCAAACCAAGTTCCTTCTAAGGTTTAACCTAAACGGCACTCATGTGCAAATTTTCTTTTGGTTGAACAATGATAGATTTTTCTCATATAGTATGCTAATGTCATCTAAAAAAAAAATAAATTAATATTTTTGTAGAAAATTCAAGTTTTCATGGTTCAAAATCTAAACAAGTGTGTCAACGGGTCGTGCATCAAAACCAAAAGAATTTATAAAATAATTAAATATTAGTCTAAAACACGGATAAAATACAAAAAATAAATAAAAATAACTAAAGGAAAAAAAAAACTTGCTTTAACCCATAGACCACCAGTTAGCCCTTCTGCATGCTCTCAAGACTACGAATGTTCTCAAGACTACAAACTTGAACGACTCATTCATTCAAATTCCTTGACATTCAAGCACCAAAAAAGAAGACTACAAGAAAAAATTATAAATTTTAAGCACGAACTACACAAACTTGAATGAAGACTCGAAATCTCACTTCGAGGATTGCTTAAGTTATTCAAGGAAAAGAGTACACCCTCTAGCTTGAGACTCGAATCAATTCGCTTTTGAACGATTTGAGAAACTTATAAAAGGACCCTTTATATAGGTTTTAGAAAACGGGGTTGGGAGGTTGTTTTTTGAGGTAGGACAAGTCATAAATTTGACCCAACTTGAAAAAAATGGGAAAAGGATAAAGATTGGTGGTGACAACCAAGATGGATGGTTTGGCCGTGTGGCTCATGCCCTAATAGTTGGATTATGTGGCCAAAAAGCTCAAGGTTTTTATTTAAACATTTATGTGATGGATAAATCAATTTAATTGAAAAACCTCACATAATTGTCATTATGGTGCACCACATACAAAATCACACAAATCACTTTATAATATGATTTAAAATATAATATTAATATGTATATTATTTATTTTCTAAATTTGCATATTGCATTTACTTATGACATTTTTCTTCTTACATTGGGATAATGATCTACACTAAGTTTTATAAAGTTAGCTTGATGGAGGTTTGACTTCAAAGATAACCAAGTGATAATTGAAAATCGGATGAGTGTTAATCTTGGTAAATCTCACTTGGTGGTTATGATTTGGTTAACTAAGAGGTAGATGTTGATAATATCTTGAACCAAAAATTGTGAAAAATAGTTGTGGTGATATCTATAATACTATTATAAGGCAACACCTGACTTTGGTGAAACAATTTTCAATTACTCAAAAAATTTACTACTAATTTTGTAATTCCATTATTCATACACTATTTCTTTATTTAACAAAAAACTAAAATAGTAAAAATACAATTCAAACCCCACCTCAAACACATTCTCTCTCTCATAAAATAACTTTTACATTCTCTCAGCAAATTACTTTTATTTACTGACCCACGTTCCCACTACTCAGCACCAACTACCAACTTACAGACCCACGTTCCCTACAAAGTATAAACATTTGAGGGGAAAGAGTTTTATTTTTATTGTCTACTTTCCTATTCAGAAAAAAAAGTGATTTGTTGTATAAAACTATTGCCTGGATGACTAGTTAGTAACAACTTCATCATCATCTTCGTCCCCATAAGCAAATATGAAAATCATCTTCATCATCATCATATTCGTCGCAAACAATTGGAGCAAAGTTATTTTCGCAAAATTGGATTTCATCTTGCACGACCTCAGTTTTGGAATTGGAGGTAATCTTCCATAATTGTTGATAATTCTCTTTTCTCTCTTTCTTTGTCTCTTTTTCTCCCTCTTATTCAATAACCCTTCTATTATTGTTTGTAACAAGGCAGAATACGTACTCAAAAACACAAAAATAATAGTAAAAAAAAACACACATTTTTGTGAAAAAAAAAAACAAACATAAAAGAACCATACATTATTTTTTGTCAATAAAAAAGCCTTTTATTGTACATAAGAAACTGCTTATTTGTTGATGAGCATTTTCTTTTTTATCAAAAGAAACTGTGCGAAGCTATTTTTTCCCCCAATAAAAAAATAGTTTCATTTTTATTGAAAAAAAGTTTGTTTCTTTTTTATTGACAAAAAAATCATGTTTCAAACCATTTTTTTTACCGTACAAAATTTGAGACATAAATAAAATTTACCTCGAAAAAAGTACATTATTTTTATCAAGAAAAATGCCTTTTTATTATGCCTGAAAAGCTGTTTATTTGTTCGTGAGATTAGATGTAGTGAAAGAATGAAGAAGATGATGTGCAAACCGACTTAAAATAAAGCAAAGGATTGAGTTCTATTTTTTAATGTTTGCAGCGGCTGCGCTATTGAGAGAAAGATTGCGACCGAGGTCGAGAGAAAGACAAACCAAGGTTTTTGGCACTGTGCTGTTTTTTTAGTTACATTTTCTCTATCATCTATTTATACTAATATAATAAGACAACACCTGAGTTTGGTGAAACTTTTTTTCAATAACCAAAATAGCCTAAAACTAATTTTCTAATTTTAATTTTTCTACACTTATTCTTTATTTGACAAAAGGGTAAAATGGTAAAACACCAAACTCCAACTCCACGCTGTACCACTTTCAAACTCCTTCCCTCTCTCTCTCTCTTTTTCTCTCTCTCTCTCTCTCTCTCCACAGTTCCATTTCATTGTAAGGAAAATTGAAAAAAATAGGCATGCACCTATGTTCTCTTTTACTCATGTACTAACCGAGTCAATTATTTTTAAGAAGCACCAACCACCCACTTTCAATGTAGGGTTGGTTAGATCTATTCCTCGTATATATCTGTATTGCTATGCATTGTAATGAAGGAACAAATAGAACACAAAAACAAAGAAAAAAAAAACAAAAAAACAAAAGCCGGAGAGCATTTTTGAGGGAATGAAGAAACAGTTTTCAGTAGTAAAAAAAATGGACAAGAGAAGTTAAAGGTGGAAAACAGTTTGCATAGAAGAATAAAAAGTGAGTATTCCAAGAAAGCAGAAATCATGAAGGCAGAGAGCATTTGAATCTTGCTTCTCTCTCCCTCTCCCTCTCTCTCTCTCTCTGTTATTTTATCTAATTTTTTAAATTTTTTTAAAAAATTACAATTTTTTATTTCGTTGCACACGCATCGCGTGAGCCTAACCGCTAGTATATAAATATACATCATTTCACCTAGAAAATCATCCACAAGAGAAAAGCTTTTACAAGAAAAATCCACTACCTCTTGAGTTATATTATTAATTTTTTAGGGTATATTACATATATATCTCATATATTTAAGGGTAATAACCCTGAAACCTCATCTATTATCTGAAATATTATTGCATACCTTTATATTTTAATTTTTATAACACTTAGGTCCAAAAATTAACATTTCTGTTAACTTTTGGGTGGACGCTGTTTCAATAGTATTTTTAATTATTTTAGTTTTTTTATTTAATTACAAAATATTATTTAAAATTTTCGAATTAAAATATAAAAAATTACTAAATATAGAAATAAGTAAAATAGAACATAAAATTTAATTTATTAATTTATTTTTATTTTGAAATTTTTAATTTTGATAAAAAATATTAATTTTGATAAGTTTATAACTCTTAATTTTGATAATTAAATTATCTTAATTTCAAACTCTTTCTCATCGATTATTCATTTGATGCCAATGGACTTTTCACTATTTATATGGGTATTAGTGGTATAAATAAAATGAGAGAAATTCAAATATTATCAAATGAAATTAAGTGTGCTTGTTTCCAGTATGATAATTACTTATTTATTTATTTTTTAATAAAAAATTAAATTAATATATTTTTAAAACTCATGTAATTGAAATGATTTGAAAAAAAAAAAATAATTTTCTTGACCAATGCACTATCTGGGATAATTTTTTTTTTGTCTTTTTTTGTGTGTATGAGGCTCTTTCAATCTTTTTAAAATTTTAAAATTTTTTTTACTCTAAATCTTTTTACCTTTTTGATTCATCATAATAAAATAAATTTAAAAGTATAACTGTTTTGGCTAAAATTTTAAAAAATTATTAAAAATATAAAAAAAACATATAAACTATAATAAACTAATTAATCAAATTTTATGTTGTTTATTTTCGAATTTAGTGAATTTTTTCTTTTTCTTT
>JAOTRH010133781.1:0-14140 GCA_034768845.1 Heliamphora exappendiculata | reverse complement strand
AAACAATAAAGAAAATCAAATCAGAATAAAATCAATCTAATCAATCTAATATTCTAAACAATCTAATATTCCAACAAAAAGAAATCGAAAAATAAAGAGTTTTTAAAAATTACAAAAATATTTATAACTCAAAAGTAAAATAAAACCAAAATGATCTCTCTCCATTTTTTTTTTCATTTTGAGTAGTTTTGAAGATTTTGGTCAAAAGATTTCTTTTATGTTTTGAAAGTAATTTGTTTATTAAAATATAAGAAAAAAATATGCAAGACAACATTATCACACTTAGGGTGGACATCACGTGGTATTAAATGGTTGAGCCAGGAATTTGGTTAAGAAAAAATATAAAAATATAAAAATTTATAATAAGTCAAAAATCAAAATATTCATTCTTAAAATTTGTGACATATTTTTATTTTTTTAATTTTGCATAATAATATTATTATTAATTCTATCAAAAATATCTATCATATAATTGCTTACTCTATTAAAAATATCTCTATTTATATAAACTACCAAATTATCGTTCATCTCTCTCCATGTCTGTTTAAAAAAATAATAAATAAATAAAAAAATTCATCTTAAATGTTATTTCTAGATCAACACTCAACCCAAATTAAGAAATAGATAAAATAATAAAATAACTAATCAGGAACACAAGCAACAAAATTTCAATTCTCAAATCAATTGAAAAAATGCAATAAAAATTTAAACCTTAATTTGAAATAAATAAATTATCTTAAATATCAAATCTCACATCCAACTAGTCAAGAAGCATAGCCAATAATTTATCTCAAATCTTAAATTATTTATTTCAAATCAGTAAGCACTAACATAGGCACACTGCCATGGGTGGGTGCTACATGGGGCCAGAGGGGACCAATGCTCCCACTGAATTTTTATCAAATTTTATTTATATTTTTTAAAAATTTAAAAATTTCTAATTTTTCTCCACTTAAACTTAAAATTTGTTTTCTTAAGTTATAAAATTTCTTATTTTTTGTTTTTTGTTATCTGTTATTGGTAAATATTGATTTATGTGTTAGAGTTTTTTTATATTGCAATCAATTTGATGAGTATAAATTGTCTTAAACTTTTCTAGTTTCGTTAATCAATTTTTTGATTGTGTATTTTTTACTATGATTTTTATGAATCCTGATTATGATTGTATATTTTTCTATAAAATCTTTTGTATAATTTTTATTTGAATATCTAATTTTGATGATTGTGATTGTATATTTAATAATATGCCATATTATTAAATTTTATCTTATGAAAAAATATTTTAAAAGAACTACTTGAGTAATCCTTTAATTTAATTATTTTTTATTATTAAATAAAAATAATACAATTATTATTTTTCATACGCTCTCTCATAACAAAGGTTCTAACTACGCCCCTACACACTGCACACATCCAATAAGAATCAGATCCACGAAAGACAAAGAGTGAGAGGCAATGAGCCAAGAGGATTAATTGTCCCTCGACGTCTGTCTCTGTCGACGGCGGCGTCATTTGTTTTCCGTGTCAATCGTCTGTCTCCGTCATCGCCTCGTCCCACCTTGCCTGTCGTCATCACCGCCGACGTCATGGCCTCGTCGTCAGCGCCTCTCATAGTCCTTGACTCTCACTCTCTCAGTGCTCTCAGAGTCTCACTCTCAGGTTCTCAATCTCATGCGACGGAAGTTTAGGACAAAAAATTTTCTTCTCAAGGGAGTCATAAAGTAATTTACAAAATATAATTTTTTAATACAAATATAATAAAAAAATAAATAAATTTAAGTGAAGCACGTGACCCCCTAGTCATTAGCTGCATATGCCACTAATTGTATTCACATCACATCATATCGAATTCGTATTATAAATTTCTCAATACTAACTACCCATTTAATTAAACGTGTTTCTTATCCTAACACTAATACTACCTACTTATAAACAAGTTAACATATTTATAACATGTTTAATAATCTATTAATCTGTTTATATTTTTAATTCTATACATATTTTAATCATAAAATCACATAAATTATAATAAATAAAAATCTCTAAATAACCTGTAAAAAAGTCTTTAAATAGTTTGATAGAAAAATAATATGAATTCATACTTGAAGAACTCTAAAGTTCAAACAACTTATGTAAAAAAAATACAAAAAAACTAAACGAGTTAGATATGTCATTTTTAAACAACTTATTAAATGTATTATCGAATCTTGTCATTTTTAACTTTATATAAAAAAATAATTAATTCTAAATTTTAAATTTTGTGTAAAATTGGAACGTGTTAATATATCACGTCAAATATTTTCACCCCTTCTAATGAGCCACTCGGACCCTCTAGGCTCTAGTCATTCAAATCCTTAAATCGCTCGGGCTGCCGAGTTACTCAGAACCCATGAGTCATGCGCGGGTCCTAAAACAACACAAGTACAGTAAACTTAGCAAGTTGGGATCATCATTGCATAAATGCTTGTTTAACCAGGCCAATGGTATTATCACGAAAATGTCCCAGAGATAAATTTTTTTTATTTTCCAGTGATGGATCTCATCCTAGTAATGAACTCTTGGGATATTCTCCTCCTCGAATAGGGATACTCAAAGTATTTAAGAAAAAAAGAAAAAAAAAAACACCTCTTAGTAACTCTAAACGATAGTGAACTCAAAGTCACAAAAGTTAAGTCAAATAGCATAGTATAAACTATACAATTAAAAAATAAATGGCAAAATTTTTTACGAGAACGAGTAATTTGTTCCAAAGACAAAGGAACGAATAACTCATTTATAGTTAGGATAACAATTATATAGATACTTGTTACGAGATGTTAGGAGATATGTGATTTGGTGGCTAAAAAAAGATTCTATTGTTTATAAGAATATCATAAAGTGAATTGAAACAAAATTGTTCGAGTCACTCGAGTATATCAAGTAACTAGCTTTACTCATAAAGGTAATGGTCAATGAATGGCCTAGTTAATTAGGAGTACTAGAATACTAGTTTGAGATATAATTGGAATAAAGGTGAAGCTATTACGATACTCTAAGTAAGAGGTTATTATAATTTGGGAGTGATTTGTGTCGTCCTTTTATCTTATAAGTTTTGAGGAGAGTTACGATATTCTAAGTAAGAGGTTATTATAATTTGGGAGTGATTTGTGTCGTGCTTTTACCTTATAAGTTTTGAGGAGAGTTTCATTTTAATTCTGTACGCTTTATGAGAATACTTAAAAAGAGGGATAAATGATTTTGCTTATGAGACATCGAACTCTAGTGTTCATACTGCCATCTACTGTGCTTTTAACCAATCTTGTTATTTATCCAATTCTTTTTCTCTCTTCAATTATTTTGTGCATATTATTTAATCTAAAATTTATACTTAATCATTTATTTTTAAGAAAATAAATATGATCAAATCATATAGCTAACCATATTCAATAAATTGGAATTTTTTGCAACGACTCAAATCATAAAATTATATAAAAATTAACATTAATTTAAAGCCTTGCAAATCATGCTGTTCTCAAGACACAACAAGAACCCCTCCGCCTATAGAGTTTGTTTGATTGTTGATAGATTAATTGATGGATATAAAATATCATTTGATATAGGGGTGGATATTAAATTTAATACATGTAGGTCCGAATATATAATTTCTTAGTTATATACATATACTATTTTTTTTTGGGGAGAAGATATAACAAGATATAATAATTTGATGTAGGGTCCATATAGGTATTAAAAATCTAACATTTAAAATAAAACAATCTTCACCTTCCCTCTTGTTCTTAATTTCTCCTATTTCATGTTTCTCTATATAAAAAAGTAAAAAAAATATTTGTCGATATTACTTCTCTTTTTACTAATTCAACAAAAAAAATTTAATTTAACTTCTACTTTATTATCTCATTTTACTTCTATAAATTTGTAAACTAACAAAATTATATTATTTTAATTGAGTTTTTTCAAGTTTTTCAAAGGTTAATTTGTCTATCTACTTGCAGGGGATATCAAAGACAGGTCACCCTCCCCTGCTAATAGATCTCCTAAGATGTAAAGCTGCTTTGGATATTATATCCTACCTATATAAAATTTTCAAGCATATCATATATAGATTCCGCATCATATTATATCTATTCTCACCCCTCAAATGCCCCCAAACAAACAGATCCATAATTGAGTTCACGTACTTTCATACAAGAGTATATGATCGATGGGCCAAGCTCTCTTTTATACTCTCTCCACAATATATATTTTTTACGATTTTATTTTGTGGTCTAAAATAGGTAAATAATAATAATAATTTGAATTATTTATTTTATATGCCACGTAGAAAAATTTATTCAAACAGGAATTTAGTTTGATTGTACATCAATATATATATATATATGAATAAAATGCATTTTAATTTATAAAATAAATATTTTTTAAAATGGACGTCTAATTTTAAACTGTTCATTTTTAGAACAAAACGTAATTTGATTATGTATATATGAATATTTGATAAAGTTAGATTTTTGCATATATAATTTTATCTTACATGTCTAAGAGATGAATGACTTAAATCACTATATTGTGATTTTCAACCTAAATTCACATCATGGAGGGAAGCTTCTCCGGTGAGCGATGTGACAGAGCACTAAGATTTTATATCGGGTGTTTGAAAAAATTATTATGAGTAGTTTTTAATTAGTTTTTTGTTATTAATTTTAGATATAAGTTATAATTTTTTTAAATATTTATAATTTTTATTATAAATTATAATTATTTTTTTAATTTTAATTATAAATTAAAAATTTTACTCAACATTCACAACTTCTGTTATAAATTGTAATTTATAAACTTATAGTTTCAACAATGCCAAATACCTTAACACAAGGCATGTTGTTTTGCTTGATTATTATGAACACGATTTTTATAGACGAAAAATTAATGAATAATTTAATTTATAGGTCGTTTACTATTTTTCATCAAGTATAAGATATTTTAACAAGTAAGGTCTATTTTTATAAAAAATTTAACGCGCAAGGTCTTTTTGAGATAAAAATATTCTAAAATAGATAAATTTATCTGTACATTTTCAAAACATGTATAAAAAATACAAAAAAAATTATCTGTCTTTTATTAAAAATACGTGTAAAGAATACATATAAATTTATCTGTCTTATTAAAAGCACGTATAAAGAATACAAATAAATTTATTTGTACATTTTCAAAACATGTATAAAGAATACAGATAAATTTATCTGTTTTTTATTGAAAGTACGTACAAAGAATACAGATAAATTTATATGTGAAGCACGCACAAAAAATACAGATAAATTTATTTATTTGCATTATCTATGTTAATATGTAAATAAATAAATTTATCTATTATATATAAATAAGTAAATAGATAAATTTATCTGTTTGTTATGCAAAAAAGATAAATTTATCTATTTATAGGATATTTTTAAAAAAAATTATATAATTAAACATTATACATTAAAATTTTTATTTAAAAATATTGCACGTTAAAATAAGTTTTTTTAAATATGTGTACTGCGTATTGCATATTTGCATGTCAAACTTAGTCCAGTATAAAAGATTTGAGCTTGAATTTGTGCAATGTATATATGTACATATCATTTTTAGTTAAGGGTTGTCATAATCATCGACCACTAAATGAGGGATAATAAAGTAATTGTGATAAAAAAATTTTTATCTCAATAACAATACATTTTTAGGCGTGTGATTTATCAATTTTACATATGTTAATATATTTTATATAAATATTTATATATTAATTTTTAGCTATTATTTATGGTCTAATGGACGGTAATTATCATAATTGGACGGTAATTGCCAATTAGGGCCTTAACTTTGGCTCTGTATGAACAAATAAGTAATATTTTGTTTTTTTTTGTTTTTTTGAATTATTTTACAATTTTTAACTAAATTTTTTTATTTTTGCAAATCGTCTCGATGAGATGAATTTAAAAAATAAAAAAATTTGATCAAAAGATAAAAAAAATTCACTAAAGATAAAAATAAACAATATTTAATTTAGCTTATTAGCTAATTTTTGCTCATTTTTATTTTTTCTTAACTTTTTTTTATATTTTAATTAAATTTTTTTATTTTATCTGCTCGTCTCCATAAGAAGAGTTTAAAAAATATAATAATTTTATGTATTTATGGCCTTTTATCGATTTTAATTTTATCTATCAATTTTAATTTTATTATTTTTTTAATTTAATCAAATAGATCCTTAAAGTCAAAATGGGTTTTTGTAATTATGGCATGTAAAATTGTGGAGAAATTTTGAGAATACGATCACGTCAAAACAAGGGTAGTGTTAACTATTGCTCATTATACAGTGATTAATAGTTTAATAAAAATAAAAAAAATTTAATATCAATACACTTTTAGTATAAAATTTACTATTTTTATAAATATAAATACACTTTACACATATTATATAAATAATATGTATACATTACATACATTGTATAATGTATAATGTACATTAGGGGGTGAGTAGCCTTTTCTTAAATATAATGGCATAGATAAGAATAATTATTTGGTATTTCTTGATTTTTATGCCATATTATTTACAGTGTTTTTAATAAATTAGGTAACTAAAAATAATTTATGTAATACAATATTAATTTATTTTTGTTGAATAAATATAGATAAAAATAATTCATTTAATATAAATTTTATATTTGTATTTATTAAAAATATTATATAAATAATACACACGATGCTCCAAGAGTCCCCAATAATTTTCCTTAGGAAAGGGACACCAAAAAGGGATTTGATGACTATTTATAGGTTAGAATGCTATAAAGCATGACTATTAATAGCCGATAATGAGCACTTATTTGTTGCCTGATACTGACGTACAATTTATTTTTCATTTTAATAACTTTATGAAAAAAAAAAAAATTATAGAATAATGTGACTAATAATTATTATATATTTTTTTAAAAAAGATAACATCACATCGAGTAAAGGATAATAATAATAATAATAATAATAATTTTTTTTTTAAATTGTGTGTCTATAATTATTATTTTTGAATAAATAATTATTATTTTTCATTTTAATATTTATCTATATTATATTTGACGGCCCTTATATTTGTTTATATTTCATAACAATCTTGCCATAAAATTTATTTCATATAATATATTTGAATATTAAAATTTATTTGATCCAATAGCTAAAATTTTATTTTTACTTTTTAAGTTTTTTTTCTTCTCTTATACTATGCGACTATTTTCTTTCTTCATTTAAAATTAGATTTTTTTGTTTTACATTGAATTGTTTATATATCAAATAAAAATAGCAAATTTAAAACTATATTATATTTAAAATATCTTTAAGTATGAGAAATTAATAATAATAATAATAATAATAATAATAATAATATTAATATTAATATTAATATGTTGTACATATTGGCCCTGTTTGACTACCCCTTGCTTATTTGCTTATTAGTAAATAAGTCAAAAAGTATTTAAATCAATTCGTTTGACTATTTTGCTTATTTAGCTACTCAAATTAGTTTATTTATTTATTATTTTATTTGACTATCTAAACGAATTTATTTGGTTTATAAGTAAGTTTATTCGCTTATTTAACTATCTAAACGAGTTTATTTGTTTATTTGCTTATTTTCTTGTTTGTCTACCTAAACGAGTTTAGTTGCTTATTTAGTTTTTGATTTATTTAACTACTCAAATAACGTAATTTATTTTTTGACTTATAAATTAATAAATAAATAAGCAAAATTAGCCGGACAGGGCGATCAACTTTTTCTTAGAACTTTCTAGTTTGAATTAGTTAGCAAATTGGAAGGTCAATCAATCTGTTGTGGATTATCTCGGGCGCAAATCATATTTATTGGTCTTGTTGTTTGAGGTAATTGTTTATTTTCTTAATTCGATAACTGTTTGTTTTGTTATAGGATTTTATTTTTTTTAAAGTAAATTTTTGTATCATTAAATCAATTATATTCTAATTTTTGATTTCTCTCTTTTAGAAGAATTGAAAAAATAAAAATCTTTAATCAAAAAATTAAAAAAAAAAATCAGAAAAGATAAAAATAAATAAAAATAAGCTAATAAGTCAAATTTTATATTACTTATTTTCATCTTTAGTGATTTTTTTAACCTTTTGATAATTTTTATTTTTATTTTTTTGAATCATCTCATTAAAAACAATTCAAAAAAGTAAACAAATTTAGTCAAAAAAGATAAAAATAAGCGAGATTTCAAGAATTTGGCCCAAACAGGGCCATTAACTTTTTACTGTAATTTTGAACTGCGTTTTGAGTCTATGTGCGAAATAAACGTTGTTGTGCACTATGGTAATGTTTGGTATTACTGAAATTAGTAACTTATAGATTATAGTTTATAGTAGAAATTATGAGTGTTTGATAAAAATTGTAATATGTAGTTGAAATAAAAAAAAATAATTATAATCTATAACAGAATTGTGAGTGTTTGGAATAAATTATAACTGATAGTTAAAATTAATATCATGAAACTAAAATTTATAACAAAAAAAATTGCCAAACACCCTTTTATGAGTCTTTGATAAAAATTGTAACCTGTAGTTGAAATAGAAAAAAAAATAATTATAATCTGTAACAGAATTGTGAGTGTTTGGAATAAATTATAACTGATAGCTAAAATTAATATCATGAAACTAAAATTTATAACAAAAAAAATTGCCAAACACCCCTTTATGAGTCTTTGATAAAAATTGTAACATTTAGTTGAAATAGAAAAAAAAAATTATAATCTATAACAGAATTGTGAGTGTTTGGAATAAATTATAACTGATAGCTAAAATTAATATCACGAAACTAAAATTTATAACAAAAAAAAATTGCCAAACACCCCTTTATGAGTCTTTGATAAAAATTGTAACATGTAGTTGAAATAGAAAAAAAAAATAGTTATAATCTATAACAGAATTGTGAATGCTTGAAATACATTATAACTGATAACTAAAATTAATATCATGAAACTAAAAATTATAACAAAAAAAATTGCCAAACATCCCTTGTATCGAGCGTGAATCGTCACAAAAAACCATCGTTTCGTATTTCGATCAAAAAAATGCAACATCGTTAATTATATTAAAAATTCTATGTGAAAAAAGCTATCAAGTGTTGTTGTAGTGATAGCAAAAACATTATGTTCTAGTATTTCACCACCTAATTTCATTCAGACAGCTTCATAACGAGGGGCAATCAATAACGTTTGTTAGCTGTACTTGAAAAGTCATCAAAAAAGTTAATGCAGTGACTCTGGAAACAAAGGTAGATACTTTGTACATGATTTCAAGTACAAGAGACACCGTAGCAATTGCAAAGAGCTATAGACTTTGATTTATGTGAGAGTTATATTTTTGAAAAACAGAAGAATGTCAGCTTTTTGAAAAACGACAGGACACCAAAGCCAGATAGGCTGGAGTTGATACACGCAGACTTATAAGGACCTTTTCCAGTTGCATTTCTTAGAACCTCACAGTATTATGTCACATTCATTAACGACTCCAGCTAAAAGGTATAGGTTTACTTTTTAAAGAATAAGTATGACATGTTTGAAGTGTTTAAGAAGTGAAAAACCTTTGTTGAAATTGAGACTAATTTGAAACTTAAGTGTCTTAAGTCAGACAATAGAAATGAGTATAAGACGGTAGATTCAAGGAATTATGTACAGCTAATGGAATCAAGTAGGAAAAGACCATTCCAAGAACACCACAATAGAATAGCGTGGTTGAACGGATGAA
The DNA here is from genome assembly GCA_034768845.1 of Heliamphora exappendiculata. Lineage (NCBI taxonomy): Eukaryota > Viridiplantae > Streptophyta > Magnoliopsida > Ericales > Sarraceniaceae > Heliamphora > Heliamphora exappendiculata. The sequence continues at coordinate 4,363 of JAOTRH010133781.1, read as the reverse complement.
AAGAACTCTGATTGAGCATACCAGAAACATGAGATTGCATTCTAGACTTCTTTAGTATTTTTGGACTGATGCAGTGAATACAACAACCTATTTTTTGAATCGTGGACCGTTAGTGTCTTTAGGTTTTAGAATTTCAGAAGAGGTATGGAGCATAGGTAAATTTATTTTTTTTGAAAATTTTTTGTTGCACTTCATATGTTCACATTGAAGTTGATACTAGGAGAAAACTACAATTAAATTCTAAAGTATGTTATTTCATTGGCTATGGTAATGATAAGTTTGACTACCGATTTTAAGATAATCAAAATTAAAAAATTATAAAAAATAGGAATATGATTTTCAATGAACATGTACTGTACAAGATTAAGTCAAAGGCAGAGACATGCAATACATTACTAAAGACAAAAAAATCTGAATTTATTAACTTAGATGGCATTTTTGAGAGAACTGAACATAATATGAATGAGGAAGACAATGAGAATGCGAATTTATAAGTGAAGCATAGTATGCTAGTGAGGACTGTAGAGGTATTTTGTATTTTGATTACAAAAAATGCACTATTATTAATTATATTAAAAATTCTAAATGAATAAGGCTATCAAGTGTTGTTGTAGTGATAGCAAAAACATTATGGTATAGTTTGATACCATGGTTTTATGTTATGATTTTTGTTTAAAATTATTTTAAATTAAATAAATAATGGTAAATTACACTAATCTTTTTTGAGGTTTCTGACATAAATAGTGGGTTGGGTGATGTTTTTTGGCAGTTTTAACCTGCGATTTAGGCGATTTAGAGGGTTAAGAAATTGTAAAATTTTAAAATTATTTTCTTAAAATTTGTTTTGAAAAAAATAAAAATATATTGTAATTTTTAAAAAAATCATATTTAATATGTCAAGTAAAAGACTAACTAAAAATAATAAAAATAATTCAATAATAATAATAACATATTTAAATATCTATAAAAATAATATTTACATTACATGTTTATTAAAATAGCATATAAAGTAGTAATTAAAATAATAAAAATTTTAATTTATTGCTTATGAATTATAAGAATCTCTCTCTCTATCTATATATATATATCTATATATATATATATATATATATAGATATATCCAACAAGAGTGGGTGGACACACAACACTATATTATATTTTTGTATAATTTGTCAAAAACATCAAATAAATAATACCACATAAAATTACAAAAGTACTGAATAATTTCGCTTTTTCTGTGCCATTTTTATTAGGCCACATTCTCACATGCCATAATTATAAAAAAAAAACCCATTTGACTTCAAGGATAATTTTGATTAAATTAAAAAATAATAAAAATAAAATTGATAGAAAGTTCAGTAAAACAACAGAAAAAAATTTATTATTCTTTCGCATCCGTTTGCTTAGGATAAAAATTTTGTTAGAAACTGAGAAAAAATTACTTTATTATTAATAAACGTTGTAAGAAAATTATTGTATTTTGCTAAATTGCTCTTATATATTTAAATAAAAGTAAAATATTTGTGGGAACTATGGACAAATTTAAAAAATTAGATAATTGGTTACCACTTTTACAAAAGATATTTTTTTTTACCTAATTTGGGGTAAATCATAAGCTAATTTGCTAGCTTAAGAAAATTTACATTTTATTAATTCCTTGAACTTTTATATTAATCAAATTCTTAAAAAATTTATTTTTATTTTCTCTTTTTTATATTTTCATTATTATCTTACTAATCAAACGGGCAGTAAATTTTTAAAAAGAGATAATTATACTTACCTCCTCTGAGATTTAAACTTATTACAAGAACCTTTCATGTGGTCTCTAAAATTACACTAATCTCTCATGAGATTTAATTTTAACATCAATTGCACATCAACAGTTAAAATTTTCGTTAAAATTTAACAAAAATCGCCCCTCCCACCCTAAAGCCACCATTCCCACCTCAAAGCCACCATTCAAACCACATTTTTCTCCCAAAATCACCATTCTCAAAATTACCATTCGGTTAAAATTTGGAGTGAGAAGGTATTATTTTGGAGGGGAAAGGTGATTTGAATGGTAATTTTAGGGTGAAAAATGTGATTTTGAGGTCGGAGATGCGATTTTTGTTAAATTTTAACAGAAATTTTAACAATTATGGTGCAATTGATATTAAATTTAAATTTCAGTGAAAGTTAGTATAATATCATATAACACATGGGAGATCTCTATAATAAGTTCAAACCTCATAAGAGGTAAGTATAATTATTCCATTAAAAAAAACTTTCATAATGAGCGAGGTCCATTTGATTAAAAAATATTAAAAATGAAAAATGGTAGAAAGGGAGATAAAACAGAAATAAAAAATATATATTTATGCTTTATTAGAGATTAATGAGAAATTTTTCAAAAAAATTATATTTGCTTACTCATTTTAAATAAAAATAATTTTCATAGCAATAAAATCCAATAAAAGATGAATAAGTTTGTAATTAAAATTATAAATAATCACCTTTTTTTATATTTTTATGTGAAAAAACAGAAGACAAGTTTACATATATAGGAATCGTTTGGGATCAAAATTCGAGCTGACTTTTTTTTTATAAAATTTAATTTTTAAGCCAGTTTATTTGGAATAAAATTGTTGCACAATTTTCAAAATAATTCAAAAAAATTAAAATTTTTTTTCTTCTAACATTTATTTTTTTAAATTATCCCAAACACTCTCATTTTTTCTTATTATTTAAAAAAAAAAATCCTAAAAGCCAAATTAAAAAACTACCACAAACAGCTCAGATATACAGATTGTACGGAGTTTCAAAAATTTTTGCCTTCACCATTTTTTGCTAAATAAAGACAAAAACAAAAAGTTCCCTCTCCCTTTTCCTGGCGGAATGGATGTTCCTATCTAAACTCAAGCACTGTTTGGATAACTTTTTCAAAATTTTTGTGTGTTTTTTTTGTGCATTTTTTTGTCGATATATATATATATATATATATATAGAGATTTGTTATGATAAAACGAGTATAAACGTATAAGCGATTTAGTTAGAGTTGAAAAAAAAGTACTAAAGATGAATGAGTTTTAAAAAATCTTAAAGTGGCATTTTTGTCTTATATGAATTAAAATTTTGGAATAATTAATTAGAAATTTCATTTAGGAGATTTATATTCTACTAAGTCCTAATTATTTTTTAAATATTTCACTAAGTCCTATTTAAAAAAATTATTAACTACTTAGATAAATATATCCCGGTATATTTTCTTTCCGTATTTCCCGCTTTTTCTTCTTATATTTTCTCATCTTCTTTTCTACAAAACCCTAGCCCTGCCGATGACGCTTCTCTCTCTGTTCGCCGTCGATGCTCTTTTTTTGGCAACGAATGAAGACAACGCCGACGACGAATGAAGGCGACGGGGTGGTGGCGGCGGTGGCGTGGTGGTGTTGGTAGGGGCGAGATATGTGTGTTGATTTGATCCTCTTTGTGTGTGCACGCGCGCGCGTATATTTGTTTTGATTAAGATTGTACGCAAGGTATTTGATGAAATGTGTTGATGAGGTCAAACAGTAGATATTAGACCTTTGGTACTGAAATGACATGAGACATTTGCACGAAATATCTCATTTGTTAAATTCGTAAGCAAAATGTCTCAGTTGTAGGCAAAATGTCTCATTTTGTTAATAACACATTTATGTAGTCATGTATCGATAATGAGACATTTTTTAATTTTGTAGGCTAAATTTTTCATTTGTCAAGTTTGTAGAAAAAATATCTCATTTATCAAGTTCATAGGCAAAACGACTCATTTATCAAGTTTGTAGGTAAAATGTCTCATTTGGCGATGGTGGTGGTGGTGGTTGTGGCGGCATCATTGTGGTGGTGGTGGTGGCGACGTCGGTGACGATGGTGGTGGTGGTGGCTGCTGTGGTGGTGATGGTGGTGGCGGCGGTGGCGACGGTGATAAAGAGTGGTGTTAGTGGAAGGTGGGAAGTGTATGTTATATTAAGGGTAATTTTGGTATGAAAAATATAAAATAGAATTTAATGAAATATAATTTTTAAATAGAACTTATTGGAATACAACTCCTCTCAATAGATCTTAGCCCCAAATCCCTCTTCATTTTTTTGGTTTCTCGTAACGAGAGAAATTTAAAAAGTATTATGGTTTGAACTAACGTAGATTTTTTTACTAAAATAAAAATAAAAATAACTATTGTGGTGTTTGAAAAAGCTAATGTTAGTAGTTTTTAGTTTTCTACTACGAATTTTAGTTATAAATTGTTGGGAGTAATCCAACGCCGTAAATATCTACATGCTCGGTGATCCAGAAAATACATCTTTATTAACTTTCAACAATTACAATAATATGAAATTACAGG
>JAOTRH010133770.1:0-14140 GCA_034768845.1 Heliamphora exappendiculata | reverse complement strand
ATTTATTTTAATTAAATAAATTTTTATAACCCTAAAAAATATTTTAAAAATCTAAGTGGGAGAGAAAATTTATTCATGGACAAATTTCGCGATCTCCATCACCAGTTTGTAGGCGATGCAATTAAACCCTACGTATTGGCAGTAAGGTCTTCCTGCCAATCGGACAAATTAATTGCGGTATCGCTAGTACAAACCTCATTTGGGGATAATTCTGGATAATTATTAGCGTGGATCACTTCTCCATCTGAATGGTTTATTGCGAAGCGATTGTTTTGGGATTAGGTGATGGTTAATACTTAGTTGTATATTATAGAATTCTCTCCATTTGAGTCACTGATATTATATATTAGACCGAAACTATGTCAGTTATTTAATTTTACTTGGTATAACCAGTTGCCAAGATAGTAAAATTAAAAAAAATTGGCATGTCTAGTCTTATGAAGGATAGTAGATGTCCTCCTATCGAGGCATGCTATTCTCAGGTTACCAGGCTATTAGCGAATTAATTTTAAAATGGTAAAGTGAATCAAATTAAAATCAATTCAATATTTTACTCATCATAATTAATCGATTTTTCTAATTATGTAATTCTCAGGATTAAAATAATTTTCAGCCCACTCGCTTTAATATTTAAAGAAAACAATTTACAGAACTGAATTTTGTTGACTAGAAAAGTAATTTGAATATAACTTTTGCTACGAATGTTATTCCTTTAATACCAGGAAATGTGTCCATTTAAGAAAAAAATTCTTCCTCTGGGCCGAAAGCTATCAAGAAGAAAAAGGTTCAGAAACAGGGATACACAGTTTCCAAGGTAGTTAGTGGGCCACGAATTGGTATGAAAAAGTCTAAAGACGGAAGTTTTCACTACAACTAGACATGGCACTGGAAAAAGCTATATTAGTATTTTTTAGAAGGCAGAACAAACAGGATAATTTCTATTCGCTAGTTGTGAAAATATATTTAGTGGTGTTATCTACTAGTACTTGATGTGTAGATACGAAAGTCACTAATCATGTCTGCAATTCATTGCAGAGATTCCAAGAAACTCGACAACTCAGTGATGAGAAAATATATCTGCATATGGACAATAATACAAAGGTAATTATAGTTGCAGTTGGAGATGTCACTATCAGTTTTGGTAGAGATTGGGTTTTAATATTGAGAGATTGTCTTTATGTACCCTCTATTAGAAGAAACTTAGTTTTTATTTCTGGATTGGCTAAGGACGGATATTTAGTTTATTTGAATAATTATGTGGTTATTAAGGATAATAAACTGGTTATTTGTTCCGGTATATTAGTGGATGATCTTTATGTTATTACTCTTATCTCTCCTACACTACAACTAACTAAATTGAATAACATATCTAATTTACCATATAAATGAAAGTTTTTTTCTTTAATGAACCAAACATTTTTTTGGCACTTACGCTTGGGTCAAATTAATCTAAAAAGGATAAGCAGACTGGTAGAAGATGGACCTTTGAGTTCATTAAAAGTGGAGGCACTTTCAGTTTGTGAATCTTAATTAGAGGGTAAAATAACCAATAGGCCCTTTTTGGCCAAAGACTATAGAGCTAAAGAACCGTTGGAGTTAGTTCATTCTAATATGTGTGGTCCTATGAAAATTCGGGCTAGATGTGACTTTAGTACTTCGTCAGTTTCATTGATGACTACTCAAGGTATAGATACATTTACCTGATGCATCTTAAGTTTGAATGTTTTGAGAAATACAAAGAATTCAAGACGGAGGCAGAGAAGCTTCTGGGTAAAAGTATTAAATCACTACGATCCAACTGTGGTGGAGAATACCTCTTTAGAAAGCTTAAGGACTACTTTTCTTCAGAGGAGATTACATCCTACTTGACTGGAACTGGCACTCCGCAATAAAATAGTGTAGCAGAAAGAATGAATATGACTTTTATGGAAATGGTAAAGTCCACGATGAGTTATTTAGGTTTACCTGATTCGTTTTGGGGACTCGCTTTAGAGACAGCAGCTTACATTCTGAACTTGGTACCTTTTAAGTTAGTATCTTCTACTATCACAAAATTATGGACCGAGCGTAAGCCTAGTCAGAAACACATTTGGATTTGGGGGTGTCCAACACATGTGCTGGAAGATAACGCGATTAAGTTGGAACTGAGGACATAAGTCTGTTTCTTTGTAGGGTATCCCAAGAGAACAAATGGTGGTCTATTTTATAATTCTAAGGATCAGAAAGTCATTGTTAGCACTAATGTCTGATTCTTGGAAGAATATTATATTTTGGGCCACAAGCCCAATAGCAAAATTATTTTAGAAAAAATGAGAGAAAATACCAGTAGAAAGAAAGAACATGTCATTGATATTCCATTACCTCGTCATAGTAGGAGGATTATCGGGACAAGTTCAAATCAAGAATAGGGTGCTGATGTATAGCGTTCAGATTATGCATAGTGTGTTACTGCTAGTACACAGACACATGTAGTGCCTCATCGTAATGGAAGGATTGTTCATCAACCTAACTGGTATATATTCTTGGGAGACTCCTTTAATATGGCACCGATAGGAGTAGATACTGAACCATGTAACTATAATGAAACATTTCAAGATAAAGATGCTAATCTTTGGCAAAGGGCTATAAATTCATAGATGAAATCTATGTATTTCAATTAGATCTGGAAACTTATAAAATCATCCGAAGGGATAAAATCCATTGGATGCAAGTGGATCTATAGGAGAAAGGGAGGAACAAACGAGAAGGTTGAAACTTTCAAAGCTAGGCTTGTTGCTAAAAGGTTCACTTAGAAAGAAGGGATCGATTGTGAGGAAACTTTTTTGCCTGTAGCCATGGTTAAATCTATCCGAATTCTCTTATCCATTGCCGCTCATTTCGATTACAAAATCTAAAAAATGGATATCAAGATAGCTTTCCTTAATGGAAGTCTTAATGAGTGTATTTATATGATACAACCAGACAGATTCATTGCAAAGGGCTAAGAACAGATGTTGTGTAAACTGAAGAGATCTATTTATGGACTTAAGCAGGTATCAAAGTCTTAGAACACTTGGTTTGATCAAGCCATTAAGTTCTTATAGTTTTAATCAAAGTCCGGATGAGTCATGTGTGTATAAGAAGTGTGACGGAAGCATAGTGATCTTCCTAGTACTTTATGTAGATGATATCTTGCACATCAGAAATGATGTGGGGCATTATCTACCGTTAAAGTATAGTTATCTGGGTAGTTCGATATGAAGAACATCTTGGTGGCTAAGGTCAAGGACTTGGCTCTGTTGTTCTAAAGATTCTCTTGTCTTCTTGCTCCTTCCTTCTTTTCTTCCACTCCTTCTTTATTCTTTCTTTTTCTCCTATGTCTTGAAGAACACTTAAGAGCACTTGAAATCCGGTCTCTCACTCTCTCTATACCCAGAAATGGTGGAGGAGGAGTAGTGTAACGACCTGGTATAGACCCTAGTTGTAACAACCCTATTGATAACGACCAGTGTAAAAACCCGGCATAAACCCTAAGTGTTAGTGACGGATAGTCCACGAGACCATAGAATACAGAAGTAGTTCAAAACCCTAACTCGAATCGAAAATCCTAAGTTCGACCCTAAAACCCCAAAAAAGGTCCAAAACTAAGGCAATAAAACCCTTGTACTCGGAGAATCTCCTAACATTCTAAATGAAGTAAATATCATAAAATAATGAATTAAAAATAAAAAATTCTTATAAATAGGGTAAAATGACCATTTTGCCCATAGTAAAGGAAAAATCCTTAAAAATTCAAATTTTGACATATGGATACCCTAAATAAAAAATTTAAGTACAATTAAGTGGTAAAAAAAATATAACAACAAAAATGCCAAAAAGACCCCTTAGTGGCCATCCACCTTGTGGGATGTGCCAAAACGTGACTTTTGTAGCTTTTTTTTAGCTTTCAATGATGAGAAATGTATTAAATGAAGTATTATGATAATCCCAAACTTGTTGAACAAGTAATATACCTAATAATATAGTGGTATAAGTCAACAAAAGCAAATAAATTATTATTGAAGATCATACACAGCAAAATAAGTTAAAAAGTTATATATTGCCAAAACAACTTAATTTGACTTAAAAGACTATATCTATTTAATCAATTGTTAGGAAAACTATGATAATACATGAAAATACTATATTTCTCATAAACATATTATAATAATAATTCTCAGTAGAAAAAGACACCAGAAAGATACATCAAATTAACTTTTAATGCATTTTTTTGCACAATAGGGCACGAAAACTGAGATAAACCCCTTAATTGATGGGGGATCAGATTTTGTCCCCCTAAACAGCCACCTAGCTACTTTTAGCTTCCCAAATCTGATTTCTTGTCCCCTCCTCAAAGCTTGAACTACATTAAATGGCCCATGTGAAGAAGAGAAAAGAGTACAAAATTATTAATTACCTTGTTCCGTACCACTTCCTATAAAAGCTAAGCCCAAACACTTTCTTCCCTTTGAATATTTCGGTGGAGAGAGAGGGAGGAAGACCAGAATATAGTAGTTCTTGAGGGTCCAGGGAGGTTTGAGAGAAGAAAGAAGAAGAAGAAGAAGAATGAGAGATCCAAGAAAGGGGGCTTTGGAGACCATGGTTTTAAAGCTAAGTCCATATCAACCCTCTACGCTTCTTTGATCTCTCAAAATAAGTAAGTAAAATCTATAAACCTTGTATCTAATATCTCTCAAAATATCTCCCAACCCACCCCTTAAGCCCCTCAAAAATCAAGAACCGAAATCAAACCGAAAATGCGTTGCAGTTGGAAACCTAGGGGCTGTTTTGATTAAGAATTATATGAGATATTGTTGTATGTTGTTATATTTGAGTTTGATGATCTGTAAGGGTGCTGGAGTCTTGATATTTAAGTTTGAAACATAAGAATGCAAGGAAATAGAACCAAAACTTGACATAACATAAGTGTAGGACCTAAACCCTAAGAGGCTTGATTTTCTAGAACTTTGATGTTTCTGCCCTGAACTTTAAAACACCATAACTCAATGTATAAAATTGATCTATGCATTATGATTATGGCCAAAGTTAGATTTTTTTTTATCTGTCATCCAAAGTTAGTTTCAACTCATTTACATAACCAAAACTCAAGATATTGCAATTTTACCAAAGTGTGTCATTTTCTGACCAGTCAACATCACCGACTTAAAAACCCTAGTTTACAATGAGATCCGAACTTTGGTCAAAACATGAAATTTGTAGATAGAATGTACATACATCTACCCACCGAACAATAGCACAAAATATTGAGGTTGGATAGGTCAAAACCCCTTTGAAAATCTCTCTTGATTTTCTGGCCCCGAGGAACATTCTGTAACATATTTGTATATAGCCTAAAACACTGATTTTTAGTAACCTATTCCGAAAGTGGTCTATATGAACATTGTAGCTAACATATTGAAGTATTCTCTACCTACAAATTAGACCTTAAAGCCTCAAAATGATACCCAAAAACTATTTTAAACCCTTTGTTCAAAACCAGCTCTGCTGAGTTTTGGCAGCTGACAGAACCTACTTTTTAAAATGGCCAAAACGTCTAACTTTTTTGAAACAACTACCCTTAGATCTAAACATGAAACGTGTAGGGGACTTGTTAAACTAGAACATACTAGAAAATGGGCTCATTTGGACTTCATTTGATACCCCAAAACCGAGAGAAACAGAAGCATAATGTTGGATAAAATCTGGGGTAAGTGCTGAACCATTTTTACTTAATATGAAATGTTCACCCATTTGTCTAAGTATTTGGCCTTTGTGTTAAACATGAGAGTTGTAGAAAATATTTCTATCTAAATGATGTTTAAAATTAATAGCTTAATTCCACGTCTAGATACCCCAAAACCCTGTCGTCCCTTTTAATTTAATACTTGATTTTTTGCCTTAAATTTTGTTAAGTGTATGTCGAGTACCTATCACCATGAGACCCTAGTTTTTGTAAGATTGTTGATTGAATTAGTCAAGTAATCTTTCTAAGTGAATGTATGATGATTTAGAACCCATGCGATCTTGTTGAATCATATCTTGTGAATTGTAGCTTTTGCATCACCTACTTGTACTTTATGCTTTGCGCGTTATACCATGAATCCTGCCATGCTAGTTGATGCCATGCTGTAAATGGTTATATTTGAGATCCATATCGTACATTATTGACATTGTTACTTGAATCTTAGCATATTGGAGTCCATCTGTGCAAATCGTTGTTGGGATGGGCTGTGTTGAAAATATTCTTCTTGGTTATAAGTTTAGGGCGTCTGTGGTTGCCATTTTCGAAAATGTTTTGGTTTGTACACCTTGGGTGCGTCCCTGGTGTTGGAAATGATTTTGGCTTGTACACCCTGGGTGCGTCCCTGGTGTTACAGAAATGATTAATGAATAATGTTGGGTACCATGGGTTCGTCGTTAGCATTCTGGTTTCGATAGCTTAGACTTTGGGTAATTCGGAGAGAGCCTAATTAGGCAGACCTAATCCCACTGCAGTGGTAATTCGGAGAGAGCCCAATTATGGCGGTCCTAAATCCCTCATATTGGTACTTTGTATAATGTGAACGTCTATTGAATTCTTTTAGACTTTGGGTTGATGACAAATGGGCATCCTTGTGCTTAAGGTGGGATTGTGGCGTATGATTATTTTGGATGGCCTGGAATAAGGGTGGATGATTATTTTGGATGGCCTGGAATAAGGGTGGATGATTGTTTTGTTGGTTGCCCCCACACCGTTGCCATTGAGTAAAATCGCTGTGGTATGACGCTCGACGATGTGGTTACTATTCGCAACGATGTAAGGATAGGTTTGGTGACTAAAGTCCCATTAAGTCTAATCTGGTAATTCCCAGCGCGGAATTCCTATTCTTATTTGGGTGCATGTTGGGTTGGGCATCTGCATTTCATACATGCGCGTTTATTGACTTATCTGCTATCCTATTATAAATTTGTTTGCCTCCTTGACTATAAACTGCATTGGGTCTTATATAGTATGTGTTGCGGTAAATTTTGTACTGTGAGATTAGTTAGAAGGTTAATGTATTTTTCTTCTGGGCCTTGGCTCATGAAATTCGTGCCACAGGTGAGGAGGAGTTCTTGGAGGAAGTCATCTCAGAGGGAGAAGAAGAGTTTGAAGAACAGGGTGAGTCTTAAGAGCACACGAATCTAGTTGATGTATTTTGAGGAGTTGAAGCTTCTGCTTTCGTTTTTATATTCAGATTTCTCGTGTTTAGTGTAATTGTTGAAATTTCTTGGTGGAACTGTATTACTTATGTACTTTTAAACGGTTCAGAACTCATTTATGATGTAATAACTAACGTATATAAATATAAATGAATTGCTAGAATATCACTTTATTTATATTTATGTATATCCCGACGTGTCTGGAGGACGGAGCGTCACAGTTGGTATCAGAGCTTAGGTTTAGTGAACCTTCAGGCCTTGGGTTATGGGAAATCATGCATTCGGTCGCGTTAGAGCTCTGTAGGAGGCATTGTATTAATAATTATTATCATCCATACATTATAAGAACTAAAATCTTTTACGCCTAAGTCTTATAGCAAGTCGTGTTAGGATGTTACTAGGATTGGAAGAAGCAAGGAATCTACATGCAAAGGACGGGTATGACCATTGAGATCGAAGATTGAAAATTCATGCAACGAGGTATCTTATTTTAAGGGGGGGTAGATAGGAGTATGCACCAGGAGAAGCATTAGATATCACATCGAGAGACACCGTTAGAACCCCGCAACTTCATCCTTATGAATTCTTTTCTCGTTTACCCCAAGCCTTGGTATCAACATTTTGAAATTCTTTTGTATATCCTTCCTTCTTATATCATCAATCCTCAATGGTACCGTCAAGTGTCGTTTGTCGGTAACCTTTATGTACCCAAGTCTTGTTGAGAACCCTATTAGAAATTCAACTCTTGAAAATACCCTTGTCCTCAAAGTTTTCAAGCAATGACCGGTATTCGTATATTGATTCTCCTCCGATTCGAGTCATCATACTTGAACTAACTTTTCTCTTGAAGAATTCGATATCAATTCTTTGTTAACTACCCATTCCAAACATTCGACATTGATAACGTCTTTTGCCATCGTTCATTTCTCTCGACTCTAAAACCACAGTCTGTTATAGTAATTTTGCGAATTCATTGTACATTCTTAAAATTCGAACCTAGAAAGTCGACTTGGATGCTTAAATTGAAGTACGTTAGGCCGACGTAACTTCAGGGCAAAGTATCTAGTTAGGCTGCCTCTTTTGACATCTCTTTTATCATAACTTAATTGTACTAGATCACTTCCGGGGACACTTGTTTAAAATATTGTTCATTGTCCTCTTCTTGTTTCTCCTACATTTGAACCCCAAATGACCACCCAATTTGTGTCAATGGTAATTGCCTTAACGATGACGGTTTAACCTCATCCAACCTATCTTTAAACCACTTGGGTTCCACCCTAAACTGTTCTAACCTCGCGTGTGTTTTTTACTATTGACCTTCAAAAATATTGTCCCATAAATCTATGAGTAACAACGATCGTCAGGATATTACGTCATTAGGCCTTAGCACTTTCATGGAAAACTGAGACGATGTACGAAAATCTCTTAACACCTCTTCATGCATGAAGAAGATTTCTTCATGATATCATGGCTTAGAATATCTATCAACGCCCGCGTTTAACAAAGTTTTGAAGATCGAGACTCCCATTTGCAAGAATGGTTAAGTAAAGGCTTATTCAACTAATTATATCTTTTTAAAGGTCCCGACAAATAAGAACTAGGCGGTCAGTAATCCAAAGTTAGAAACGATAGCTACACATCAAAGGATTTGCGACACCACCATATAGTACAATTCAACCTTCTCCAGACTAGTTTATAGCTAACCCACCCATTCGATAAATCGAGAAGTAAAAGATTCATACAAGTAATAAAGAAGTGAAAAATGAGAAATAGCCTTGAACTCACGTTAACTTTAGTACGCTAGCAAAAGAAATACGTTTATATACATCGATGTTCACACCGACCTTTCCACTGAAGTGTTAGAGTCCGAATTATTGCCATCACTATCAAAGGATGAAGAATCTTGATCATAACAATGAACGTTTGGAGCCTGATGAAGAATTAACCACCGAGTCACAATGAATCACATGACTAGGTAATTTCCACAGTCGTATCTTTTATCATGTCCGTTTTACCCTAGAATGACCAACCGCCTAAGAGAACGATCCATTTATTGGAAGAGACATTCAAACCCAACGTTCTAAGCATGTCAAGAACATACGGTAGAGGCTAAGAGGAACTGAGAAATTTTTGAAAAGACTAGAGAGAAAATGGAAGCATATGATTATAGATTTCGTCATTTGGATTATCAAGATCACCTCAAAGACCGATAACTCTTTCGTTAAACAATTCTAGGATTTAGGTGCCAAGGAGTTTGTGGAAACAGCGAGTCCCATTGATGCTAAAGATTGTTTGAAAGGGGGAGTGCGCATTGTGGACAGACCAAGTTATTCACATGGAAGACTTTTTAAAGTATCAGTTTGTATTCGTTTGGCGTATAGACTATGTAGCTTTTATGGAGTGGTATTCGGTTATCGTTATGGTATCGATGCGAGTTGCAAGGAAGTTTCTTTTGAAAATCTTTTGTAATGTGACCCGTTAGAGCCAGATTGTTTAGATTGGTGAGTAGATGTTGTTGGTATAGAGAAAAACTTTTCTTATGGGAACGTGTGAACTCTTCTATGTATGAGAATTTGAAGGGTGGTATAATTATGTTATTTCTGGTGGAGTTGTGTAGCAGCTTAATGTGAGTACGTGGGAGGAATAAGTGTTTAGACGAGAAGAGTGGAAGCGTAAAGTAAGACTATACGAATTCATGAGTGTGATTTTTATAATTGGCCTTGAGTGAATCGAGTATCTTGGTAGAATGTGGGTAAGATGAAATAATTAAAGTGTGAAAATGGTTCTTGATTCGATTGTGTGGTAGAAAATGTGTGAAGGGATTGAGTGATGATGATAAGAGACTTTATAATCAAGAGTTAATACTGTTTAGTTAAAGGATTGTAGGGTAGATGGTACATACGTGAAGGAAATATGTGACGGGGTAGTGATTAGATTCGTATGAGTAAGCATATACCTATGGGGCATTTAAACAATCCATAGTTATGAACAAGCATGCTTATTTTAGATTTCATGACTTAGTTGGTTCACTCTTGGGTAATCTCAAGTTTATCCCATATCTCCTTGGCAGTGTCACAGGTGGAGATCCTATTTACTCATTTGGGTCAAGAGAGTAATATAAAAGGTTCATGGCCTTAGCATTTTTTTATCTCTCTTATATCAGCCTTTGTCCATTCATTCTCAAGTTTAGGGACAAATGCCCCTTCTACAGTCATGGTAGGTCTTTTGGGTCTATTCATGATAACCCTTCAAAGGTCATAATCAACAGCTTGGATGTAAATCCTGATCCTAGCTTTCTATTAATTATAATTTGTTCCATTGACCAAATGGGGTCTGTTAGTGAACTGACCTTCAGGTTGAACTGGTCCAATACTAGTGATTGCCATGGATCCTCTTAGACAGTTAAGTCAAAGACAAGAGTCCAAGTTTTGATACCAATTGTTAGTCTTAGGCAACCCAAGATGGGGTGAATTTGGTTTTAAAAATAATAAAAACTATTTTAAAAAACCTTTTATAAAATCTTTTAATTTCACAAGCAAATATGACATATATTAAAGTAATAAAAAAATTAAAGAGGTTAGGAAGACAAAGTATGAACCAGACACCAAGAGTTATAGTGGTTCAGCTTCTTCCAAACCTACACCCACTCCTCAAGACTCCCCTTGAGAATTTGTACTAAGATCGAATGCTTAACAAGCGCATTCAAAAACCTTTACAGCCTCAAGAAGTTCCAACAAAACAATTTCTATTTTTTCTAAACTCTCTTGAGCTCTTCTTTAAGAGGTTCACTCACTCTCCTAAAGGATCAAGGATGGCTCACCCTCTTTTTACAATAAATGTGAGAGAATCAAAGATTCACTAACTAACACTCTTTACAAATGATTGGAAATAAATGAGCTAAAGAGTGTGAGAATTGGCTGGAGAAGTAAATGAGTAGTAAATGTTTTTTGAAGATTTTGAGCTTTAAATTCAAGTAATAGAACAGTGTCCAAAAGTTTGAAACGCTGAAAATTAACTCCTTATATAGCATTCTGAAGTAAATAACCGTTGGTGGGTTGGTAGAGGCAATTAATGCTCTAAAATAGTACCATTGGAACCAGTGCGAGATTTGAATTTCGTTACTAGTGTCGACATAAAATATCTAGGACTTGGTTCTTTGAGTAAATGTGTCGACTCAGTTCTTCGTTAGTGTCGACCTTATTTCTGCATTTTTCTCACCCACACAGTGGTGTCGATTCATGGAACATTTTGTGTCAACCCATGCATTTCTTCATTTGTTCAGGAGGAACCTTGGTGTCTACTCATATCTTCATTGGTATCGACACTGCTGAGAGACTTCAGCTACTAGAAATTTGGTGTCGACCCAAATACGTTTTGGTGTCAACCCTTTTTTTCAAGCATGCTACTGGAATTTCAGTGTCAACTCATCTTCAATTTGGTGTCGACTCATGAAATTTCAAATAGCCTAAATTATTTTAGAGTCGACTCATTTTCTAGTGTCGACCTAAAATCCTTGTTCCCGAAAGGAACCTTTGTGTCGACTCATAATACTTTGGTGTCGACACTTTCGAGTTGGAGTCAGTAAATAACTTGAAGTCCTAGTGTCGACTCATTTTGTTTATCGGAGGGTGTCTAAGTGTCGACTCATGTGCCTTTGGTGTCAACCCATAGAACCTAAAGACTAGAACCCAAAGGATTTCTTGGTGTCGACTCAAAACACTTTGGTATCGACCCAAAAAAGAATCCCGCAAAGGGACTGAGGTGATGACTCATTCTGCATTAGTGTCGACTCAATGTGGATTCTGGTATAATACTGGAGGTGTTGACCCAAACTCATTTGGTGTCGACTCAATTGAGTTCCTAAAACATCTTGAGAAAAGATATTAAGGTGTCGACTCTATTTCACAATAGTGTCGACACATTTGAGAATTTCAAGCGTGCTTTGCATTAAGGTGTCGACTCATTTATCAATTGGTGTCGATACAAAATATTTTTTTTAAGAACACTAAATGTCAATCCATTTGATGCAAAGTGTCAGCACAAATAGCTTAAGTTGTCGACTCATATAACTTGTAGTGTCGACACCACCTTTTCGAAAATATTTAAATATTATCTTTTTAAATCAATTTAATTTAAAAAATTAATTATAAAAATCATCAAAATCAAATTAAAAAAAACCTTTAGGCTAACAAAATGTTCTACCAACACTTAAATTTTTTTTCAAGCTTTTGGTAGAGGCACACTACCACCTCACCGCTTGAGCGGTGGAGGGTCCACTCGAGCGAACCCCTGCTGTGTTGAATTTTCAAAATTTTGGTTTTAAAAATGGTTTCTGACCAGTATCTTTAGGGTATAAATTAACTATTTTGGAAAGTTGTTTTACAAATAAAACCTCTATTTTCACCTTTGACCTTTCTATGAAAATTAGAGGCCTTGTTTCGTTTTAATGTAAAGAATCATGCTGCACAAGTTCTTTTGGTTCGGAATTTTTTTTTAAAAATTAGATTCATTTCTTATCAAATCTGTCACGACCCAAACCCAGGTCCGTGAACTAAACCCTAAAACTCATTATACATAAATCATGAGCAAAAGTAATGTCCAAGAACTTAGAAAATAATGTACATATCATTTAAAAGATTTAACAAAACGAATCAAGTTCCCGAATTACATTTCCTTGTTTACCACAATGTTTAGAATAACATACAACATTGACTATCCTCTTTCATTATATCACTTTCTTGTTCAATGTACAATAAGAACAAAAGATAAAAAATGACGTTATAGCTCCATCTACTGGTTTTTCCCAAAAGCTTCCACAGCCTTGGTGTCACCCCGTTCTTCGGAATCTGAAATGTGTTTGACATATATACATGAGCCGAAACTCATAGGATATAGATTAACTCACATGTAATGCATGATTTGTGAGGTGTGATGGGTACAACCGGAATAAAAATGCAAGTTTCATAAATTTGTTATATATTTCCACACACACACCCACACACGCCAAGTTATTCATTTCTTAAGCCTTTTCAACACATTCATTTCTTTCACATTTATTCTCATTTATCAATTTTTCACAAAAACCAAATCACATTTTTATTACTCGATTTATCACAAAAATCGTATCATAGTTAATTTATCAAAATTAATGAACCGATATCGGGTGCAGCTTATAGAAACCCCTTCCTATTATCCCAATAGGCTACGTGAAACCATTGGTTAATAGATAGCTCTATAACTCACCATGATACAATACCACATTTCGGGAGCTAACCCGTGGGCACGTGGTCCCCATCTTGCGCAAGTTTCTGGTCTTTCACCGTGGTCCTGCCAGGCCAACTTAATCCACATTAATCCATACGGTTCATTATTTGTTCATTTATCACAAAAATTCGAGAGTCCAATCCACAACTGGTTCATCTCCCAAAATATTTTTTCAGAATACCTCTTTTCTATTTTTTTCATGTCAACTTCCCATTTCATTTCCAATCAAGTCTTATTTTTAGCATTATATCCTTTCCTTCAATTCAAATGCCATTTTTAGCACATAATTTTTCATAAATCACATTCCGTTTATGAATGCACCAATCATATGCATATACATATATATACAAGTTAAACTCCATATTTCTTTTCTAAAGCTCAAAATCTTGACGATAACTATATCATGACATAGCCCATAATTATCCATAATCATACTCGTTCTTAAAACCTCGGTTACATGCCAAAAACTCATTTTTGTTTCAATACCTCTAATCGGTATGATACTAGCATCCCAACCCAAGTGTAGTAAGGTGGGTAAATCCACAGCCCAAGGGCTAAGAAATTTTATAAAAAAAAGTTCAATATTGATGAAAATATATTTTTTCAAAGCATTTGGCCAAAATCGGGTGAAAAATAGTTAAGAAAATTTGATATACCCTCACTATTTTAATCATAA
>JAOTRH010133748.1:0-14141 GCA_034768845.1 Heliamphora exappendiculata | reverse complement strand
AAGACGATCGCGGCGTCGTCGGACATCGAGCTCCGTCCCGACAATGCGGAGCCGTTCCGTCTCGCGCTCACGCTCGGCACGACGACGCTCGGCGCGAAGGGCATGCTCGCGGGCAAGGACATCTCGGGCGAGATGCCGATCGTCGCGCTCTACGGAAAAGATCATCCGACCGAGAAGCAGCTCGAAGGCACTTGGGTCGTGGACTCCGCGCCCGATCGCGATGGTCGTCAGGCCTGCCTCGACGGCGCGCCGATCGACGTCCGCGAGACGAAGCACTTCGTGTCGTTCGACGCAAAGGCGCGCACGTTCCGCGAGTGGACGGATGGCCAAGCGATCGCCGAAGGCCCGTTCTCGCTCGGCGCGACGCCCACCGGCAAAGGCGTGCTCGTCACCGAGGTGCAGCAGATTCCGAACGCGGCGACGCTCGACTCGCTCGACGGCAGCGCCGTGTCACTGGTCGTCGCGGACGGCTCGACGCTTCGTTTGAAGCGTCAGTAGACCCTCATTTGCTCGGCGAGCAGTCCCAGCTGATGTCGTCGACCTTCCAGCCGTCGTTGCACGACGCCGCGGACGCCTTCTCGTGGTGCGTGGTCGACGCGCCGACGCCGAACGATGCGCTGCCCTTCGACGAGCTCGTGGTCTTGCCCGACGCGTTCTCGCACGAGACCGTCCACTTGATGCCGCACGAGAGCGCTTTGCTGCAGTTGTTCTTCAACTCGAAGTCGATGCCGCGGTCCTGCTCGTTCTGGTAGACGACGACGCATTCCTCGGCGGAATCCGCCGCGAAGCTCGGCGCGGCAACGGCGAGGGCGAAGAGAGAAGAAGCAATCGCGATGGCGATCTTGCGCATGCACGGCTCGACAGGCCGCGTCCGAGAAAGTTCCCGGAAGCGTTCATTCGGGAAGCGCTTCGATCGCGCCTTCGGGACCGGCGTCGGTGTGGGACAAGCCGTACGTGATGCTGGATCCATTCGGAAGAATGATGATTCCGGCCGTGATCAGCGCGAGGAGGCCCGTGGCGAGCGAGCCTGCGGTGCTGCCGGTGCTCGACCGGAATCCGAGCGGGGCGGGGAGAGAGAAGCGGCTTCCGCGCTGGCAGGTCGCCTCCGACATGCCGAACAAGAAGAAGGAGCAGCGCACCGGATCGGGGGAGGGCGCGTCGCTCGATTCGACGAACGCGACGGCATCTTCTCCGAGCTTGCCCGTATCAGGGTCGAACATGCGCGTTCGGCCGTCGACCGCGACGACCTCCTGGCGCGTCGACTCCGTGTCGCGCCTCGTCTCGATGACGAACGATCGAAACGGACCGCGCTCACGTGTGCCGACGACGCCGATGTCGAGGCGTTCCTCGTAGTGGCCGTCGCCTTTGAGCGTGATGAAGTAGAAGAGCGCGCCGTCGTGACCGCGCGTCGCGACGTCGTAGACGTAGTGGTTGCCGACGCGGAGGCCGAGGAGCGGGCTCGCCTTCTCGCGGCGTCCTTCGATCGTCAGCTTCGTGCGTGCCGTGATCTTGCCGCGCACGGCGTCGACCGTGACGTCGTTCCGACCCGGACGCTCCGGGCGGACGCGCAAGCTCGCCGGTGCGTGCCACAGCGCGCGCTCGTTGGCGGGGATCGGGGCGAGACCGCCGCCGTGCCACCCGAAGAACCACCAGCGGTTCGTTTCGCGCTCGAGGACGACGTCGACGTCCCACTCGCGGCCCACATGCCCCTCCGTCGCGCCGCGCAGCTGGATGACGGGAAGCTCGCCGTAGTGGCCCACGGCGCGGCCTGCGTCGGCGATCAGGACGGTGGCGAGGCCGAGGACGAACGTGGCGCCGGCATACGGGGCGAGCTCTCGGTAGCCCGCGTTGCGAAGAACCATGCCGAGGATCGAGATGACGAATGCGGCCGCGCCGATCGCGAGGGCGACGGCGCATGCGCGTAGCGGAGCAGAGAAGATGACACGCGCAGCGCGATCGCCGCCCGTGGGTGACCACGTCGTCGCGATGATGCCGACGAGGATCGGAACCGAAGCGAAGACCGCGACGACGGGCGGCACGATGCGGCCGGGGATCTGCCAAGCACGCATCACGAATATGACGATCGCAATTCCAGTGAGGAGACCGAAGAGCGATGCCCACTGCGTGGTGCGGTTGTCGAGGATGTACTGGACGTTGTCGGCGTCGACTTCGACGCGGTTCGAAAGCCAAGACGGTATCGATGCAAGCACGTAAAAACAGGCATCAACTCGCGTGCCGAGCGATGCGACGAGAGCTACGCGGCAGAAATCGGCCGATGTCACGATGACGCACGGAGACGTGTAGGAGCTTCGCCATGACGGCTCCGTCGCGAGTGTAGTGACCGAGCAAGGGTCGGAGCTGAATCGACCGAGCATGATTCGCGACCGCGAATCGTGCTCGGTCATTTAGCCTCGTCGTCATGCTCGAAGGCTGCATGATGGACTTCCCGCTCACCGTGACCCACCTCCTCGATCGCATGGGGAAGATCTGGGCGCCCGTCGAAGTCGTGAGCGTGCTGCCGAACAAGTCACGGAAGAGAGCGACGTTCGCAGACGTATCTCGCCGCTGCCATCGCCTCGCGAACGCGCTGCAGAAGCTCGGGGTGAAGCGCGGCGACCGCGTTGCGACCCTTTCCTGGAATCACCAGCAACATCTCGAGTGCTACCTCGCGGTCCCGTCGATGGGCGCCGTCGTGCACACGCTCAACCTGCGACTCCACCACGACGAGATCGGTTGGATCGCGAACGACGCGAGCGACAAGATCGTCATCGTCGACCAGTGCCTCTTGCCGCTGTTCGAGAAGTTCCGCGCGAAGGTGCCCTCGATCGAGCACGTGATCGTGATCCCCGACACGGGCGCGCCCATTCCAGAGGGCATGCTCGACTACGAGAAGCTCCTCGCGGAGGCGTCCGAACAATTCACCTGGCCCACCATCGACGAGAAAGAAGCGTCGATGATTTGCTACACGTCGGGCACGACGGGCGATCCGAAAGGCGTCGTGTTCACGCATCGATCGACGATCCTCCACACGATCGTCTGCATGACGCCGGGCGTGACGAGCGTGATGGCGACGGACTCCGTGATGCCGGTCGTGCCGATGTTCCACGTCGCGGCGTGGGGACTGCCGTACATCGCCGTGCTCGCGGGCGCGCGCATCGTGTTCCCGGGACCGCATCTCGACCCTGCGTCGCTCGTGACGTTGATGGAGGAAGAGAAGGTCACGGCCGCGGCCGGTGTGCCCACGATCTGGCTCGGCATCCTCGCGTTGCTCGACGCGGAGAAGGGGAAGCACGATCTCTCGAGCGTGCGCATGATGCTCATCGGTGGAAGCGCGGCGCCGCCTGCGATGATCCAAGGGTTCAGCGAGCGTCACGATCTCACCGTCGTGCACGCCTGGGGCATGACCGAGCTGTCTCCCGTCGGAACGATGGCGCGCGTGAAGCCGCATCTCGCGAGCAACGACGATCTTCCGTTGCGGTCCACGCAGGGATTTCCGCTGCCGTTCGTCGAGCAAAGGCACACCGACGACCAGGGCAAGATCCTGCCGTGGGACGGCAAGGCGATGGGCGAGCTCGAAGTGCGCGGGCCGTGGGTCGCGGGCTCGTACTTCAAAGGTCGCGGGCCCGATCGTTTCACGAAGGACGGTTGGTTCAAGACCGGGGACGTCGTGACGATCGATCCCGAGGGCTACATGACGATCACCGACCGCTCGAAGGACGTCATCAAGTCCGGCGGCGAATGGATCAGCACCGTTCTCCTCGAGAACGCGCTCATGAGTCATCCCGCGGTGCTCGAAGCGGCCGTGTTCGCGGCGCGCCATCCGAAATGGGACGAGCGACCCGTCGCGGCCGTGGTGTTCAAGCCCGGTCACACCGCGACGGAGGCGGAGCTCGCCGCGCACCTCGACGGGAAATGCGTGAAGTATGCAATGCCCGACGCCTACGTGTTCATGGAGCAGATCCCGCGCACGTCGACCGGGAAGTTCTTGAAAATGCGGCTTCGCGAGCTCTACGGAGACATCCTGATCAACGGCCGGTGAACCTGGGATCGCGCTTCTGTGCGAAGGCGGCAAACGCCTCGCGGAAGTCGTGCGACGACAAGAACGCCGTGTTCCAGAGCGCGACGTGCTTCAGCGAGTCGCTCGCAGCGCGTTCGCTCGCGAGGTTCATCACCGCCTTCGTCCCCTGCACCGCGAGTGGCGAATTCGCGGCGATGCGCGTCGCGATCCGATTCGCGGCGGCGAAGAGCGCGTCGTGCGACGCGTGAACCTCCGTCACGAGGCCGAGCTCCTTCGCGCGCGCGGCGTCGATGTCGTCGCCCGTGAGCGCGAGCTGACGGGCGGCGCCCTGGCCGATGATCGCGGGGAGACGTGCGAGCGTGCCGACGTCGGCCACCATCGCGAGGCGCGTCTCGCGAATGCTGAACTGCGCGTCGTTCGACGCGATGCGGATGTCGCACGCGCAGGCGAGATCCACGCCGCCGCCGATGCACCAGCCGTTGATGGCGGCGATGACCGGCTTGCGACAGGTCGCGACGCACGTGATGGCGGATTGCATGCGCTCGATCACGTCGAGGAGCTCACGACGCTGGCCCGCGAGCGCGCCGTCGGCGAGGTGCGGTTGCACCTCCGCTGCCATCGTCGCGAGGTCGAGGCCGAAGCTGAAATGACCGCCTTCGCCCTTCAAGACGATCGCGCGCACGGCGTCGTTGCGATCGAGCTCGCCGAAGAACGCAGGCATCTCGTGCCAGAACGACGCGCCCATGCGAGGGCCTTTGCCCGTCGCCTTCAACGTGACGGTGGCGACGTGTCCTTCGATCGCGAGGTCGGCGAAGCTGCTCATGAGGAAGGAGCTTAGCGCCGGCGGACGATGCCGGGCGTTGCTTTTGGCTTCGGGAAGGCCGCGTCTTCGAGGAGCTTCGCGAGGATCGTCCGATGGCAGCGATTCCGATCGGTGCACGCCGACGAGCAGAGGAGCGTCAGCGTTTCGCCGTCGCGCACGCGCTTCGCGAAGCCTTCGATGAACCAGCGCTGACGTTCCATCTCCGCGCGATAGCGGCGCTCGTATTCGTCGAACGCGATGGCGGGTTGATCCTTGCCATACGCGGCGGCGTGGAGCGCGACACTCGGTCCGAGCTCGGGGCACCACGTGTTCCAGTTCTCGTCCTCCGATCGGACGCCGCGCGGCCGATACCGCGTGACGAGGAGCCGATAGCCGTCCGCGTCTTCGACGGGATCGTTCCAGCGCTTCGTGCGGATCGGCATCTCGTGTGAGAGCATGGCACTTCCATGTTCGAAAAGGACGGTCCCTCCTTCGTGGAGCTCATGCGCCAGGCGCTCGCGTCGACACGCGAGGGCTACGACATGCTCGCGCCGAAGTTCGACAAGACACCCTTCCGGACGCCCGAGGCCATCCTCGATGCGATGGATGGCGTCATCGGCAAGGTCGAGACCGGACTCGATGTTTGTTGTGGCACGGGAGCCGCGCTCAAGCATTTGCGTGCACAGTGCACGGGTAGGGTGGTTGGGCTCGACTTCTCGTCCGGCATGCTCGCGCAGGCCAAGGCGTACGCGGGGGACGTGGAGCTCGTGCAGGGTGACGCGCTCGCGATGCCGTTCCACGAGGAGTTCGACGTCGTGACGTCGGTCGGCGCGTTCGGGCACGTGCAGGTGCACGAGGAAGACGCATTCGTCGCGGGCATTGCGCGCGCGCTCCGGAGAGGCGGGCGATTCGTGTTCGCGACGCACCGGATGCCGCCGCTCACGAATCCCTGGTGGTGGATGGCGCGCGGGTTCAACGGCGTCATGCGCGTCCGGAACGCGATGATGAAGGAGCCGTTCATCATGTACTACCTGACGTTCCTCTGGCCGGGCGTCAGCGCGCGGCTGCAGAAGCACGGACTCATCGCGAAGGCGCACGAGGGGCTCGTCGGAAAACCGATGCAGAACACGATCATCGTCGAGGCGCGCAAGGTCTGACCCCGGGTCAATAACAGTCAGGGTTGACTGTTTATGTGAGGGGCGTACCGTCTCCCGCCATGGCGACGCAGGCGGAGCGAACGGCGGCGACTCGCGAGCGGCTGCTGACCGCGACGATCGCGGTGCTCGTGGCGAAGGGGTATCGCAACGCTTCGCTCCCCGAGATCTGTAAGAAGGCCGGCGTTTCACGCGGTGCGCAGCTGCATCACTTTCCGATGAAAGAGGAGCTCGTCGCGGCCGCGGTGGAGCACCTCTTCGAGCGCCGCATGACGGAGCTGCGCACGCGCATCTCGAAGACGGAGGTGCTCGACCTTCGTGAGGCGGCGTCGGCGATGTGGGCGGTCTACACGGGCCCGACGTATTACGCGTGGCTCGAGCTCGTTGTCGCGGCGCGCACGGATGTGGAGCTGCGTCAAATGTTGGCGAAGGTCGATGCGCGGCTGGTCGCGGGCGCAGAAGCCATCTGCAAAGAGTTCCTGCTCCCGCACGTGACCGATCACGCAGAGGTCGCGGCGACGACGCGCCTGATTCTGGCGATCTTCGACGGGCTCGGCACGCACAGCATCGTCTCGGGCGACGACGACCTGCCCAAGCAAGCGCTGCAAATCGCGGCAAAAGCGGGACTCTTCACGAAGAAGGAGCGCCAGGCATGAACGCGCACGCGCACGCGCACGCCCACGCGCACGCGCTCGCGCTCGCGCTCGCGCTCCTGGGCTGCTCGAGCAGCACGAGCTCCGACGCGACGCCGTCCGCTCCTTCCGTCACCACTGACCCCGTCGACCCGTCTCCTCCTCCTCCAGCCACATCCGCTGCCCCAACGCCCGTCCCTCCGCCGGCGGAACCTCTCCACACCTCGATCGAATTCCTCGGCGTCGATGGCTTCCTCGTGCGCCGCGGCCCGGACGCGTTCCTCACCGCTCCCCTCTTCACGCGCCCCGACATGATCACGGTCTCGACGGGCATCCCCGTCCACTCGGATCGCGCCCTCGTCGAATCCCAACTGCCGAACGCGAAGCTCGCCGGCGTGCGTGCGGTGATCTCCGGCCATGCCCATTACGATCACCTCCTGGACGTGCCGAACATCCTCCCGCGCATCCCGGCCGCCTCGTATTTCGGCAATCGCTCCGCGAAGAACCTCCTCGCCGCGTTCGCCCCGGATCGCGCGAATACGTGCTCCGGCGCGGACGTCCCCGATTGGCAAATAGCCCGCACGCAGGTCGTGGCGCTGGACGACCCGTCCGCGAGCGTCGTGGATTATCGAAATTGCCCGAGCGAACGCCCCGAGGGGGCCCCGCTCGAGGGCCAATGGGTCGATATCCCGAATTCGAACATGCGTCTCTTCGCGGTGTGCTCGGAGCATCCCGATCAAATCGGCCCGATCCACTTCGGGCCCGGCGACGTCGATTCCGAAGTGTGCGAGCCGCCGAAGAAAGCCGCGGATTGGAAAGAAGGAACGACGCTCGCGTTCCTGATCGACTTCGTCGATCCGAATACGAAACATCCGACGTTCCGCATCTATTACCAAGACGCGCCGAGCCACGCACCGCTCGGTCTGATTCCCTCCGACGTGCTCTCCACCCACGACGTCGATGTGGCCTTGCTATGCGTGGGCGCGTCCGATCACGTGCCGGAGCATCCGGTGTCGACTCTTCAATCGATTCATCCGAAATCGATGCTCGGCGGACATTGGGAAGACTTCTTCAAGTCGATGTCGGAGCCGCCGCAGAACATCCCGTTCTTGGATGTCGATGCCTGGCTGTCGCGCGCCAAGACGGTCGTGGCCGATTCGAAGATCGCCCAGCCGGGCGACGTCTTTACTTGGTAGTCGCCACGTGGACGCCGCGCCATTCGGGCGGCGGGGGCTTCGTGACCATCCTCCGACAGCGCTCGAACAGTACTTCGGACGGCCCGTCGTGTCGTTGGGGCTCGAGCATCGCGGCCGCGCGGTCGAAGTCGCGCTCGAGATACGCGTCGAACGCCTTCTCGTACGTCTCGACGATGGGCGGGTCGACGCCGTCTTCACCGAGCAGCTCGTAGACGTCGATGCCCTCGGTCTTTCCCTTCACCGCGACGCGGTCCACGCGACGGAAGCGAAACGCGTCCTTTGCGCGCTCGTAGATCGCCTCGCTCACGAGCACCTCGACACCGTATTGCTTGCACAGCGGCTCGAGGCGCGCGGCGAGGTTCACGCCGTCACCGAGCGCGGTGTAGACGAGACGGGTGGGCGCGCCGAAGTGACCGACCATCACGCGCGCGCGATGCAGACCGAAGCGCGTGACGAGAGGGGGAAGGCCTTCCCATGCCTTCGATGCGTAGAGACGATTCGCCGCCTTCTGACACGCGAGCACGGCTTTGCAGGCTCTCTTCGCGTCTTCCTCGACGGGCGAAGGCGCGTTCCAGATCGCCATCACGGCGTCGCCGATGAACTTGTCGATCGTTCCGCCGGTCTGTTCGATGGCGACCGTCATCGCTTCGAAGTACTCACCGAGATGCCCCGCGAGCACGTCGGGCGGCAATCGTTCGGAGAGCGACGTGAAGCCTTCGATGTCCGTGAACATCAGCGTCACTTCGTGGAGCTCGCCGCCGAGCTTCGGCTCTTCGTTGCGCTCGTAGAGACGCCGTACGAGATCGATCGGAATGTATTTCTCCATCGCGCGCACGACCGTCTTCGCGCGCTCGAGGCCGGTGCCCACCTCGTCGAGGTCGCGGAAGAAGCTGCGCTCGTAGCTCGGCGTGAAGTCGAACGCGCGCATGCGATGCGTCGAGCCGACGATGCGCAAGAGACCGCGGCGCACCACGACGATCGTGATGACTCCGACGAGCAGGACGAGCAATGCCGTGGAGCCCGCTCCGAGGAAGACGTTCTTTTCCAAGTCCTCGAGGTCGCCGGTTTACCGCGCTTCTGGAAACACGACGGCCGCCATCCAGCCCTCCGTGCCGCCTCTTCCGAGATCGATCGGCTGAATCGTGAACAGCCAGGTCGCGCCGTTGACCCGTATCTTCCCGCCGCCCTCGGGCTTCTTCGGATCGAGCTTCTTCAGCTCCGGGTTCATGAGGAGCGCCGAGAGCTCGGGGCTCGGGTTTCGCGCGACGAAGCGCACGTCTCCGTCGACGACCTTCATCTCGTCGTCGTCGTGCGTACGCGCGACGAGCTGCACGCCGTTCCCGCCCGTACTGAGAAGGAACACGGGGTCGTCGGCGTCGCGCGAGATCTTGTCGAGCTCCTGGGTGTCGATGCTCACGCGCATGACGCCGAG
Organism: Heliamphora exappendiculata; assembly: GCA_034768845.1. Lineage (NCBI taxonomy): Eukaryota > Viridiplantae > Streptophyta > Magnoliopsida > Ericales > Sarraceniaceae > Heliamphora > Heliamphora exappendiculata. Next base: position 4,907 of record JAOTRH010133748.1, on the reverse strand, counting down.
CACGCTGCCATTCAGGCGCAGCGCTTTCTGCACGCTCAGCACGATCTTGTGCGGATCGAGCTCGGATCGATGCAGGTCACTCCAAATCGCCGTGCCCTCGTATTCCTTCTCGAGGGGAACCGTGTACGTGTAGTCCTTCGTCGGGTCGTTCGCGGCGCCCTGCGGGAGGAGTGGCGCAGCGTCGAAGACGTTTCTCTCGTCGCGCTCGCGAACGAACAACGTGCCGCTGCGGATGATGCGCGTCGTGATCGCGTCCTTTGCTCCGCGCACGAGCGCGACTTGGAATTGCGGCGACGTGAAGGCGACTTCGTCGAGCCGAGGATCGTCGAACAGGCGGGCGAAGAGCGCGCGCTCGAGATCGTGCTCATCTTCGAGCGAAAAGGACGACGTCGTCGATTGGCGCTCGAAACCTTCGAGCGCGGTCTGCGCGCGCCCGATCTCGCTCTTCACGCGCTCTCGTGTGCGCCCCGCGACCCGCTCTTGTCGCGCCTTCGCCGTCGACGCGAGCTGCCTGCGCGCACGGACCTCGAGCCGCCACCCGCCGATACAGAGAATCAGCAGAACGATCGCGGCTGCACCGCCAACAAATTGTCCGAGCGTGAGGCGCACCGGACGGACGATCCTACTCGACCTTGACGAGGCGCGTTCTGATTGGTAACCAAATGCTCACCAATGAGCGCTGTTGCCCTAGACGTGTTCCGGGCCATCTCGGATCCCACTCGTCGCGCGATCCTCGACCGGTTGCGCGCGGGCCCGGCCCCCGTGAACGCGTTGGCGTCGGACTTCGACCAGACGCGGCCCGCGATTTCGAAGCATTTGAAGGTGCTCCGTGATTCGCGGCTCGTCTCGGAGGAGCGCGTGGGGCGCGAGCGGTTCTATCGGCTCGAGCCGCTTCCGTTGCAGAGCGCGGCGGGCTGGCTCGAGGGCTATCGCGCGTGCTGGCAGCGACATTTGGAAGGCTTGAAGCGTTACCTGGAGGATACATGACGGCTCGATCCATCGCCGACGTCACGAGCGGCATCATTCTCGCCACCATCGAGATCAAGGCGCCGCCGGAGCGCGTCTATGCGGCGCTCACGGAGGCGGCCGACATCACGAAGTGGTGGGGCTCGCCGGGCACGTACCAGACGACGCGCTACACGGCGGACCTCCGCGTGGGCGGCCGGTGGCGCGCGGAAGGAAAGGGCGCGGACGGCCCGTTCTTCGTCGAAGGCGAGTTCCTCGAGCTCGATCGCCCACGCAAGATCGTGCAGACGTGGTGCGCGCCCTGGGACGGCGGCAACCGCACGACCCTCACCTACGTGCTCGAACCGATCGAGGGCGGCACGCGCGTCGCGCTCCGTCACGAGGGCTTCGCGGGCCGGCCCGACTCGTGTCGCGGCCACGGTGAGGGCTGGGAGCGCGTGCTCGGCTGGCTCGGCGGTCACCTCCAGACCCCGGAGAAAGCGTTCTTCGTGCGGCTCGTCCCGCCGCGTCCCTCGTTCATGTTCGACATCACGGAGCCCGAGCAGGCGGTGATGAAGCAGCACTTCGAGCACCTGCTCGGGCATCATCGCGCGGGGCGCGTGCCCGCATTCGGGCCCGTGGCGGAGCCGAACAACGGATGGGGGATGGCCATCGTGCGCGCCACGGACGAAACGGCGGCGCGCGCCCTCCTCGCCGAGGATCCCGCCATCCAATCAGGCCTCGGTTTTCGCTACGACGTGATGCCGATGCCGTCTTCGTACATCCGCGGTTAAGATGCGGCTCGCGTGAGCGAGACGTACGGAATCGGTTGGCCGGGAAAAGCTGCGAGCTTCGTGCGCGCGGATGGGCCGGCGCGCGGACGGCTACGGCCTCGGCGCGATCGATCGATCGGATTCGACGACGCCGCGCATGTCTTCATCGACGGCGACAACCTCGAGGTGCTGAAGCTGCTCCAGCGCAGCTACCACCGCGGCGTGAAGATGATCTACGTCGATCCGCCGTACAACACGGGGAGCGACTTCCTCTACGCCGACGACTTCCGCGACTTGCGCGCGAACGATCCGGGCGGGCGTCTCCACTCGAAGTGGCTCGACATGATGGCGCCGCGCCTCGCGCTCGGGCGCGAGCTGCTCGCGCCGGACGGCGTGATCCTCGTCAGCATCGACGACCACGAGGTCGCTTCGCTCCGCCTCCTGATGAACGAGATCTTCGGGGAGGAGAGCTTTCTCACCACGCTGATCTGGAACAAGCAGCATTCCCAGCAACAGGGGATGTTCAAGCGGTACCACGAATACGTCCTCGTCTATGCGAAGGACCACGAGCGCGTTGCCGCGATCTCCGGCGGCGAGGGCGTGATCGAGGCAGGCGCACTCAAGCGCATCTCCCGACAGAATCCCGCGAGCGAGTTCGAATTTCCGGCCGGGACGCGGTTCGACGCGCCCGACGGACGGGTATTCGAGAATACGTACGGTGAATCCGAGCAAGTGACGGTCGTGCGGGGGCGGCTCGTCGCGAAAGACGGAAAGACAGCAGAGCCCGTCGTGCTCTCTGCGGGCTGGACCCAGAAGAACCAGATGGCGTCGTTCTTCGCGGGCAATCCGGTATTCGATACGCGCGGACAGAAGGTGCTCGAATTCTTCTTCACCGGCGCGGGCAAGCTCAAATGCCGAAAAGAGCGCGGACGCATCACGCCTCCGTCGATTCTCCCGGAATACGGCATGGTGAGCGCGCAGACCGAGCACCTCGCGAAGATGTTCGGCAAACCGGTATTCGACAATCCGAAGCCGGTCGCGATGATTCGCGATTTCGTGAGATGGTTCTGCAACGAGGGAGACCTCGTCGTCGACTTCTTCGCGGGCAGCGGGACGACATGCGAGGCGGTGCTCCTCGAGCCCGGCGTGCGATTTCTCGCGGTGCAGGTGCCCGAGTCGATTCGCGACGCGAGCGAGGCAGGGAAGAACGCGCGTGCGCTCGGCTTCGAGACGATCGCGGATCTCGCGGCGGAGCGTGTTCGGCGTGTCATCGCGCGCGAGCAGCTCGCGGTGGGGTTTCGAAGATACGAGCTGACAGGCGACGTCGCCCCGAGCGAAGACGACGTGCTCGCGGAGGTGCTCCTCCTCGAAGGGCTGCCGCTCACGGCGCCACTCGAACGCATCGAAGACGCGCTGTGGTCGTCAGGCACACTCACCATCAGCCTGGAAAAGCGGCTCGATCTCGATCGGGTCGAAGCGTTGCTCGCGCGGGGGGAAGCGCTCGTCGCGCTCGACAGCGCGTTCGACGACGCACGCAAGCTCGAAGCGATAGGCGCGGCGCGGCGCGCGAACAAGATTTTGAGAACGGTGCCTTGATGCGTCTCGCGTTCGAGTCGGATCTTCCTCACCAGAGACGCGCCATCGACGACGTGCTCGCCGTATTCGAAGGCGGGGAGCCCACGCTCGAGAACGTACAGCGCGTGCAAGCGAAGAACGGATTGCCGACCGCCGAGGCCATGCCGCGCGCGCTCGCGGTCGAGATGGAGACAGGCACGGGGAAGACGTACACCTATCTGCGTACGGCATTCGAGCTGTACCGGCGATGGGGAAAGAGCCGATTCGTCGTCGTCGTGCCGAGCATCGCGATTCGAGAAGGCGTCGCGCACGCTATCGAGACGATGCGACCCCACTTCGAATCGTTATTCGGTATTCCGTTCGACGCGTTCGTCTACTCGTCGAAGCGGCGCGAGCAGGTGCGGTCGTTCGGGAGCTCGCGATCGATGCAGATCATGGTCGTGAACGTGCAGGCGTTCGTACGCGACTTGAATCTCATGTTGCGGGAAGACGACCGGCTCGGGTCGAAGCGGCCGATCGACTTTCTCGCGGGGGCGATCGCCATCGTCGACGAGCCCCAGAAGGTCAACGCCGACGCCGTCGAGCGCCTGCTGCCGAGCGCGATCTTGCAATATTCGGCGACGTACGACAGCGCCGGGAAGATCCATCGCTTGAGCCCCACCGAGGCATTTGCGAACGGGCTCGTGAAGAAGATCGAGGTCGCATGCGTACCCGCCGAGGACATGATTCGTGAGCTCGTGAAGGAGCACCTCGCGAAAGAGGCTCGTCTACGGCCACGTGGTATCAAAGTTCTGTCGTTGCTCTTCCTCGATCGCGTCGCGAGCTATCGCGGGGGGCCGATTGGAGGTTGGATCGACGAGGCTCTCGGAGAAACGGGCGCGCACGCGGGGTACTTCTCGATCGATCGACAGGGGAACGCGAAGGACACGAGTGGGGACACCAAGGAAGACGACGACACCTACGACCTCATCATGCGGGACAAGGAGCGGCTGCTGTCCCTGGACAATCCGGTGCGCATCGTCGTCTCGCACTCCGCGCTTCGCGAAGGTTGGGACAATCCCAATGTCTTCCAGGTCGCGACCCTCAACGAGTCGAAGTCCGTCGTTCGACGGCGACAGGAGCTGGGTCGAGGGTTGCGGCTCGCCGTGGACCAGGACGGGCGACGCGTGCGCGACGAGGACGTGAATCGGCTGACCGTGATTGCGACGGGGGCTTATGCCGATTTTGCGGCGTCGCTCCAAACCGAATACGCGGGGGAGGGGATTCCGTTCGTTCGCGAGCGGCGGCGGCGCCCCGCGCGCATTCGCGAAGAGGTGTTCGCCAGTCCGGTTTTCCAGGACCTCTGGCGACGCGTTTCGTCCCTCACTCGCTACCGTCTCGTCATCGATACCGAGGCGCTCATCGCGCACGCGCACGCGCACGCGCACGCGCACGCCCACGCGCACGCGCACGCGCACGCACACGCACACGCGCACGCACACGCACACGCACACGCACACGCACACGCACACGCACACGCGCACGCACACGCACACGCGCACGCGCACGCCCGCCGCAGCTCCCCGACTACACGTCTGCGGCGCCCGACACGGCCGCGTCCCAGCTCGCGCTCAT
>JAOTRH010133737.1:0-14141 GCA_034768845.1 Heliamphora exappendiculata | reverse complement strand
AAATAAGTTATTTGTAAAATTAGTAAAAATAATTTTTCTTATTTACCATAGAGGATCAGGATAGGAATTTACTGGTTCTGTCCAAGTGGGCTATGACATCAGGCGTGAATGCGCTACGTATGTGCCTCCACAAGAAAGGGATGAAATGCCCATCGATGGTTTTATACCGATAGATCATCCGACGATTAAGTCAGACAAGAGGTTTTAAAGAGAAGGAAGAGCTTGAGAGTAAATTTCAGCAGAGTTTTCGCTTAGTAAAAGAGAGCATACATTTCATCTTCAACTTGTTGGCTATTTATAGGTAGAAAAATACTTAGCTCGTTCATGGAGTCCAACCCGACTCGAGCTTGTCGGGTTGTACCTCTTTTCTTTGATCAATGCATAGCAATTGATGTTTTGATGGTGACTTGTCAGTGCCATTATTGAATATCTTTGCAAGATATCTCTGCAAATGTCTTTTGTTATACCTAGATATCCATCAATATCCAGGTGTAGTTTCAGACCTAATTTGGGTTAGGGTTAGTCCACTCTTACCTGACCATTTTACCTCTGAGTTGGCCCATTTACTACCGATGTTTCATCTTTGTACCACATCTCGGATCTGTATACCGCGGGACATGATCTTCGAAATTGTCCATTTAGCTCGGAACAAAGTTTAGGCAGTTCACCTTGCTCGGCTATCGATGTCGAGCATCAATCATCATGGTGCCAAGCACCATGACCTCGGAATTAGGGGCTGGACCCTCACCGAGCTCGGATACTCCACCGTATAGCTTGACCTATTGCTCGAGCTAATGTGAACATGCCGAGGATCGTCCCGTGCTAATGTAGACTGCTGCGCTGTACGGCCTTTCACGTGTACTTCACGTGGCTTAGGTCGAAACTTGATTTTCCCTCGTTTGCAAAAACTTAGGGACCTAGACATATTGTATAAAAATTAAAAAACAATAAATGTGAAAGTTTGTAAAAGAGTAATAAAGTTTCATTTTCTTTTTTCTGCTTTTTTTTAATATCTTAGTTGAAAAAAAATTTCCTATTTTTTTGGGTGAAGAGGTATCTAAGAAATATTTCTCAAATTTGACAAAAAAAAATACTAATGATAAAAAATCGAATAAAAAAACAATCCCAAATAAATCAGTTTATTTTTTGTAAGGAGTTTTTCTGTTCAAAGTTGTCATAAGAAATAATTGTTCAGTTTAATTTTTTATCTTACAAATTATCAAGAAAAATGATTGACCTTGGGGAACTAAATATGATAGATTAAAAATTTATTATTTAATTGAATATTTTGAAAAAATAAAGCCAAAAATTCTAAAAAACAGAAAGCAAACAAAAACAAACATATTTAACTTTCTAATAGATTTTCCGGAACCGATTGACTTCTTATGAAATGCAAAGATTTCTAAGCAATTGATAATTATATTTGTTAATCACTAATTTGGCTCTTACATCCTTAACACTAGAGATTTAAAAGGGAGATTCATAGATTAAAATTATATATATATATATATATATATATATATCTATATATATATAGTATTGTGGTGAGAGAACTGACTGTAACTCACAAGATGATCACCTATTAATTTTAAAATAAACATTCTAGCAATCGAATAATTATAAGAAAAAATTCTTAAAGACCGTGTGGAAAACCTATATATGAAGAAAATTCATACTGGATTAAATCATCCAAACGGAACAAAGCAATGGAAATATTGGACAAATATGTCTGGACGACCGTTCGGATGAAATGGGACAATGTTGTGAGCATTCGAACGAGGATTAATTCTGTTTGAATATAGCACAAACAGACTAGTGCTCGTTTTAACCACAATTCTCGATTTCATGATAACATATTTAAAAGGTTTTGTTTTAAACCCTAGTTAGGAATATGATACATCATTGTAATTTTATTTTCTCTTAAGAATAGAGAAATATGTGAGTCCGTGAATGTAGAACCAATTACCGTAATATGTAAATCTTGTATGTCATGTTCTTGTAGCTATTTTTTCGCTTGTTTATTCTTACGTGACTTGTGTGTAATTCAAGAGGCTTATGAGTGGAATCATTGTATCTTAATTCCCAATAATTAGTATCAGAGTGTTAGGATTGTATACTAAAGGACATGTTTGGATTTTTTGTATCATTGTTATTTATTAATAAAATTCTGTTTACATCATAATTAATATTTTTTTTATATCGAGGATATTATTTTTTATTTTAAATAATCTATTATATTTTATAAAAGCTTAATAAAAAATAGTATATATATTTAAATGCCCATGCTGATAATTTAAACGATGACAAATAGCGACCAAAGAGAAGAGTGGCGGTCAATAGAAGTTGAAGAATGAATACTTGGCATCGAATGAGAGAGTCTTGTATAAGAGTGGTTATTATAAGTTATTTATGAAATTTTATAAATAATTTTATTGTATGCATTGTAATGGACACTAATTTCATCAATCTACAATGAATTTTATTTTTTATTTTTTTATCTTTTATTTTTATATTAGGAGTAGCGTGATATAGATAGCTCCTGTCATTCAAAGATTTTCAAAGAGGGAATGTTCAATATTTGCCAAGCAACCGTAAACGAGTGGCGGTATTTTTTTCTTGTAATCTTTGTTTTTATTTTACGAAGATTAATAAAATTTTAGTTTACTAGTCTTTGATCCTTTATTTTTTTGCCAGAATCTCTTAGTTTGTTTGGTCATTTAAATTTCAATGAAATCCTGAAATCAGGTATTGAGCCTCCACTCTATCGCATTTAACCTGTCGACGTCGTTGTCGATCTCGATGGAAAATGTTATTTTTTGATAAACAAAACTCTTTTTTCATTTTAATGAAAATCTTTATGAGTAATGTATGTATTTTATTATTTATTTAATATTGTGTATGGATGTCGTTTATTCTATGTAATATTGAATTTAGTGTGTTGTAGAGTCCAACTTACACACAAAAGATCAGATTAAAAGTTCTTGTGGAATATAATTTTTGATTCACAGTTTAGATAGAATTGGACAAACCATCGGTGCGACTGTAGCACAGAGTTTTAGTAAACTTGTCTTGGTTATAGAAAACAGAGAATAGTGTCGTCTATTGTTCTGACTCGCTGTGCTAGTATACTTTGCGTGTATTGAATATGACCACGTTGGGGTAATTAATTTTATATTAACCATATAAATTAATTTATACCATATGGTTATTATGAGTACTTATTCTTTTATTCTCAAAATAATTATTATTGACGTATATTTAATATTTATTGTTATGAAAGGACTTTTTATTGCATGTGGTGATTCTAAATACAATTTTAGGCCTTCTTAGGCCCACTGTATCCAATCAAAGAGTTCTGAAGGAGTTACCTTTTTTGTTCTAAAATACAAGTAGAGGCACATGTTGGAAATATAACACAAGATATGCTTGTCGGTCCAGAAAAACATGTTTATTAACATCTAACGATTGCAATAAACTGAATTTACAGAAAATTAAAATACAAAAAATAATAAGAATAGAATAAACAAACTGATTCCTACAAACGCGATTTTCTTAAGAATGATTCACCGCCTGCCAAGGGTGTTGTAGGTATCTCTACCAGCATCACTCTCCCAAGATAAAATATACAGTGAGATTGCAAATTGTGAGAGAGAAAAAGACAAACGAGGTACGCTCGAGTAGTCAATCTTTAGAAGTGTTCTAATGTTATATCAGAAAAGTTCTTATGAAGAATTTCTCTATTAGGAGTTATATCAGAATTGAATTGTCAATTGAATGACCAATTAAATTTTTAATTAAATTTTGGTATTGAATCTAATTAAATAGTATTGAATTTGAAATTCAATTGTTAATTGAATAACTAAATAAATTACCAATTGAATTCATAAATCAATTACAAATGCCAATTGAATTGGCCAAATATACAACAACACACGCACACCCAATCATTTTTTTCAGCAAGAACTATGATTGACCTGATATCTACCAGTACATATGTATACAGTCTAAAGAGGCCTAACCACGTTATCTAGAAGTATACATATCATCCACAACCATGCATACCATCTACAAGCAAGTATGCCTCCTGCATCTCTCTTTTCTTCAACACCTTCTAAGCAATAAAAAAATCTTCGAAATAATTTATTGTCCAAATGATAATTTTTTGGATGCATAAAATTAAAAGTTATTTATTAAACAAAATAATTAAAATTAAAAAAATTAGTACCTAAAGAACAATGTTGAGTACCTATTAGCTTCCCAACTCGTAACAATGAATTTTTGAACTCATTTCTCGTTTTCTTTGCAGACAAAGATATAAGATATTTCAATATTAGGTTCGGCTTGTAAGCCCTTTTTAAGTAAAAACTATTTTTCGGCATCTTAATACTTTTTCTCAAAATGAAAACTTAATTTTCAATGGTTGCATAACTTGCTTTGAAAATAGTTTTAATGGGTAACCTGACACACCTAAACTCAATGCTTGGTGGCATTTTTTTTCTTAAGTTTTGACCTGAATACTCATAACTCATTTTTATCGCATTTGTGCTAAGATTTTTCAAACCCATATTACTAAAAACACCCATTTTACCAGGGGCACACTTCGAGAGCCGAGAAATCAGGGCGCAAAAAAGGTTATAGATTTTGCAATTATAAAAATCAAAACATAGTCAGGAGTATTAATTTGTGTTCAATAGGTCAATTTTGTTAGAAAAAAAAAAACGAACTGGATCAAAAAAAGGTGATTGTAGATGAATTAGATTTTATTGAGTTTGGTGGGACATCTGATAGAATTTGATGAATATCTGATAAAGTTTTAAAATCTCGGGACCAGAAGAAGCAAAGTTAGTATAACACAACAATCACATAAAATTAGGGATGCCAACCTTTTTAGCCTTGTCCCATTCCTATGTCTACATCTTAGTATTTATGGATCTTTTCTGATAAGATGTGAAATGGAGATGATGTTTGCTTTCTTTGCTTCGTCACAAATTATATAAAATAAATACATTATATAAAATATATTTTTAAAAATAACAAGACTGAAACATAGAAATATTATATTATATATATATTTTTTATTTTATCTCTATTTTTTATTTTTTATATTCTAAAATTTAATTATTTATTAATTATTTTTTATTTACTATATTATTTAAATTCTAATTAATACTACCTTCTTAGACTTTGCAAATTATTCTCCATATTCTCATGTAAGACCTCGATATGATTAAACCATCCAAACATATTTGTTTATTGGATAATATGCCTGGGATTGGACTATTTAAATATGGTCTCTCGTCATCATGTGTTTGGGAAACAAATAGAGTGGGGTATAGAAACTCTCTCAACTATAATTTTGAATAACGTACTGGATAGTATATAAATTTTTTTATTAGTATAAGTATATATTGGTATCGATAAAATATCGAGTATTATTTTAGATTTATTGACATAAAATATATTTTTATACATTTTTTAAAAATATTATTCAATAATAAATAATTTAGTATAATATAATTATTTATTTAAAACAATATTTTAATTAACTAATTTAAATTAAATTTTAATCTTACTGTTTATAGTATAATAACTAATTTAAAAACGATAAAATTTAACATGAATAATTTTTAATAATAATTTAATAGTAATTAGTTTCAGAATCCTTTTTATGTTATATTTGATACTTGAATTGAAGTATAAAAATAAAAAATAAAAGTAGAAACAAAAAATAAATAAAAAATATTTTTAAAAAAAAATTAATTATAAATCGGTACATAGTTGGTATGATCCGATATTGGTTGGTAAGCCGATACAAACTAATATTTTGACTAATACAAAATCAAGTATTAACTTACTAATTTTATTTTAAATCAATATATACCAATCGGTATAATACAATTCGTACAACTATGTTTCCAACTAATTTAGTAACCCAATGTGGGACTTACTATTATTATCCCAAAGGCCATGGGCCATTTTGTCTTGTTATTGCGGAAAGGTGGGATTAATACACAAAATATAATATTGCCCCTAATATTTGGTCGATTTAGCATTAGTCATTTATTTCATTTTGTGTACTTTCGTGAATTACACAAAAAAATGTATATATGTGCATATTTGTTTCTTTGTGTATTTCTAACATATTATGGACATTTTGATTTAATTACAGTTGTTTTATGTATATTTGGAAATCATTGCCAAAAATTATAATTTGTGCTTTGTAAGAAATTTTACTTGATTTCTAAAAGAGCATTCTTGTACATTATTAAATTTAATACTACTAAAATCATATTAAACAAAACAAATTTTTTTTATTCGTGTCTTATTTTATTCTCAATCAAACACCTTTTAGTGCCAAAAAAACAAACTTTAATAGTAATTATATCTATAATGCTCCAAGTACTAATAATTCGAGTGTACTAATTATCTCATAAAAATAATTTTTTAACCAAATGAGTCATAAGGGTTCACTTTGTACATATGAATCGATTAGAGTGGAATGGTCATCCTACCTTCAAAATCTTTTTTCTTATATTTGGTATCTACTTTAAAATAAGAATTGTCATTCCATTAGAATAGCTGTTGTATCAAAAATTAAAAATACATATTCTTTCCCACAACTTAAAAAATAGATATTCTATTCCAACACAAAACCATACTACTCGCTACATTATCGTCACCATCGCTACTCTCACTGCCATCACCACCGCTATCACTATCAATACTGTCACCACAACAACTAACCACTACTGCCACCACCATCACTGCTTCCGCAACCACCACCACTATTCTACCGCCACCAACATCGCTTCACCATTGTCACCACCACCACTGCCACTTTGCCACTGTCACCACCGTTTCATCACCCACCACCACCAACTAATAATTGTCATAACCGTCACCACTACCGCTACAATACTACTACTAACACTATCAGCACTACCAATGCTCCACCACCACAACTACCACTTTCAGAACCCCCTTCACCTTCGCCCTTCAAAGCTAGCACCACCATTATAACACTTTTTATTGTCATTAAGTTATTTTGGGGTTATTATAATATTTTTTTAATAATAAAGTATTATGAGATTTATATTTATTATTTTACTATTCCCACATCATTTCAGTTATCAATCGAACAGTGGAATAAAAATAAACATTTTATTCCATTCCATCTTACATTCAATTTCTACTTTAATTCTATTCTCATATCATTTTATTTATGCTTACCAAACAAGCCGTTAATGTATAATTGTTAGTGAAAGTGGGAAATATTGTTCATATGATAAACATAAGTGTGCCACCATAATTTGGAGTCATGGCATTATTGACACCACAAGAATATTAGTTGAATCACACGTGCCCAATTTCTAAATGGATAGCTGACCTTAATTTCAATGTGCATGGTGGACCCCCTCATGTCTTCATCTTAGTATTTATGGATTTTTTCTTCATTTCAGATAACATGTGACATGATGATAATATTTGTTTTCTTTGCTTTGACTCAAACTACATAAAATAAATACATTATGTATATAAATGCATAAATAAAACTTATTTTTAAAAATAGCAAGATTGAAATATAAAAATATTATAATATTTTTTAATTTTATCTTTATTTTTCATTTTTTATATTCAAAATCTTAATAATTCATCAATTATTTTTTATTTACTATATTATTCTTAATTCTAATTAACATTACCTTCATAAACTTTGCAAATTATTCTCCATATATTTCATTCTTGCTTTGTCTCCACATTTTTTCCCAATTTTTTTTTCTTATTCTCGTCCAAATAAAAGCATAGATGAAGAGGGAGATGAAAACAAAACACCACAATCGTGTGGGAGATTTTAATAAAAATAAAAATATTATATTATCATTATTATTTAATTAGCATTGTAAAATAAAAATTATTTCTGTAATTAATATTGTCCGCTATAAGTTTAAATATGCTAGTCTATTCTTTAACCTTCATAAAATATTTATATTATATATTCAATACCATAAGAGCCATAAAATAAATATGATTTCATTACAAAATTAAATGTGTTTAATTATATTCTATTATCTTTTTATTCCATAAATAGCTAAACTTTTTAAGATTTTGAGAGAGAGGGAAAAAGGATGAATATCATTATAAAATTTTAGAGTTTTATATGTTGAGAAGATAAAAGTGATATGGAGGATTTTGTTGGAAAGGTGAATAAAATCTATCAGAATGTTCGGATCAATTGATTTCCAACAATACGATAAAGCAGTCCAAGAGAAATCAATAGATTCGATGAATAGATCGGTCTGTTTTGGGACTTCGTTATTAACCTCCTTAGGTTGTGAATATCGATGTATTGAGTGTTATTTTCACTCAGAGTTTTATCCCAAAATATTATTCTCGTATTATTTCAAAGATTTAGTAGAAGTGAACGTAGACATAACTTCTCGAACCGTGTAAACTTGTGTGTTATGATCTTATGCTTGTTTTCTTATTCATTTTCATTCTTTTGTGATTTATGCGTACTTTGTGTGATTTGTGAGTGAGATTACTATCATGGTTAATCCCAACAATTGTTAATTCTAAAGATTTAGACCAACCCAAACCCTAGGAAAAAAAAGAGAAAAGAAAATCAAATAATGTGTGAGAGTTTGATAGATAGAAACTAAATTTTTAGAAATGCTCACTGCAAAGGATTACCATTGGATTATCAAATGATGGTGGTCGTTCTTCACATCAAAATCGCACATGATCAACCACTGTTCGTATCGAAAGCAAATCACAGTGGCTAGACGATTTCCATAATTCTTTGAGTTATGGCCATTGTCTTGTGGAATGGAAAACCATATTGATGGAATGAATATCAAGATGAACGATTCAAGAGAGAATTTGGGAGTCAAATAGAGGATTTGGGAAGATTTAGAAGGGTATCAAATGAGTATCAGGGCCTAAGTTGTTTTAATATTCTTTTAATGTTTTTAATCTCATTTTTCTATGAGAACTTGAGATTAAAATTAAGAAATATAATCTCAGTTATTTAGTACATGAGACAAAATCTTAATTTCATCTCGGTTAATTTTAAAAATTGTGATTAAAAAATTATTCTCAATTTTTAATCAAGCTTATGTAAAACTGAGATAATTTTAATTTTCTAAATGTGATGTTTTAGTATTATGGTAGTGGTGGATCAAAATTGAGAATTTCAATGGCTCGAACTTTGCTCTCTAAAGGATACAAATTGAAAATGTTCCATACTAGAAGGATTTGTTTATTCTCTTGATCGGGGAGAAAGAAAAAGGATGCTTCGGGACGAATGAAAAACACTTGATTGTAAGATTCTATGGACTATGCGATTAAACCTCACATCATCGATGATGTCTAACATCGCAAAGGAGAAGATAACAACAGATTTGTTAAAGACGTCAGAAAAGATGTACGAAAAGCCATCAGTATTAAACAAGGTATATTTAATGAAGAAATTATTCAATCTGAAGATGACAGATGATGCTATTGTTGTCGACCATTTCAACGATTTTAAAATCATCACCAATTAGTTCGAACCAGTGAGTATTGACCTCATTGTTGAAATCAAAACTCTACTCTTGTATAGTTTGCCAAAAAGCTTGAATAACTTGGTTGTGGCGGTCAATAATTCTTTAGGATCTACAAAGTTGAAGTTGATGATGTTACCAGGTTTATTTTGGGAGAAGAGTCATGCAGAAGAATAATCAGGATCAATTTTGAACACCAACGGGAGAGGCAAAAAGAATGACAAACGATATTATAAGGGTCGAGGGAATCACATATCCAAGTCTCGAGAGAGATCACAATCATGGGGTGACGAGTAAAAATCGCGTGACTATTGGAACTGTAGATAGAAATGTTACATCAAGAAAGATTACAAGGCTCCGAGAAAATACCAAGATGACACAAATCAAGGATGTAAAGTTACGGTAAATGTTACAAATGATGAAAATGTCGATACTCTAATTTTTGCTTTAAATTATAGTATCGAATTTTGGATTGTTGACTTGAGAGCGTCATTTCATGATACTCCTCGCATGGATATACTTCATAGTTGTGTGAAGAGAAATTTTGAAAAGGTATATTTGGAAAACGATGAGACTTGCAATATTGTAGAAAAATGGTGACGCGCACATCACACAAGTCAATGGTACAATATTGAAGCTGAATGATGTTAGATCTGTGCCTAGTTTAAAAAAGAATCTAATCTTAGTGGGTTGTAGTTGGCAAAATCTAGGTTTGTGACGTCGTTTGAAAGAGATTCTTAAAAGATATACAAAAGGTCATTGGTTTTGGCCCAATGTAAAAAGGAAGGTACTTTGTACGCATCCTTAAGTTCTTATAGTAGGATATCAGTGTCAGCATCTGTAATTGATGTCAGTACATGGCATAAAAGACTCGAATATATGAATGAGAAATGTATGAAGGTAATGGTTCAGAAAGAAAAGTTATCGGGGGACTGAGTCAGTTGATTTTGAATTTTATGAAGATTGTGTCTTTGAAAAACAAATAAAAATTAGTTTTACAAAGAAAGCGAGGATTCTAAAATCAGAACAGCTAGAGTTGGTTCATACCGATATATGGGGACCATCTTAGGTACCTTCTCTTGATGGCTCACAGTAATTTATTACTTTCATTGACGATGCTATTAAGAAATTATGAATTTATTATTGTAAGAGCAAATTAGAAGTGTTTGTCATATTTAAGAACTAGAAGGTCTTAGTTGAGAATGAAACTAGTCAAAAAATTAAGTCTTTGAACTCAAATAATGGCGATGAGTGCTGCAGCAGGCAATTTGAGAACTATTGTATAGCTAATAGGATCAGAAGATTGAAGAACATCCCAATAAGCTAAGGCAGAACGAAATGACAGAATGTATAGGATAATCATGAAGTGAGCAAGGCGTATGAGATTGCATGCCAAGTTGGCAAAATAATTATGGGTAGACACGGTGAACACAACTATGTATGTGATCCTGAGGGAACCTTTGGTTGCTTTAAATTGTGGATTGCCAGATGAATCATGGACTAGAAAAACGTAAAGCTTTTACATTTATCGATATTTAGTTGTATAACATATGTTCATATTGAGCAATAGAATAGGAGTAAGCTTGACCCCAAATCTGAGGATTGTGTTTTTGTTGGTTATGACACTGATATCTGCGGGTATAGGCTATGTGATATCAAAAATAGGAAGACCATTAAGAGTGTAAACGTAGTATTCAATTAGTTTATTTTGTTAATAAATAGAGAAGATCAGAAAAGTAAGACCATAAATGAGTAAGACTGTGTTAAGTTTGAGTGACTATCTAATAGAGTTTTATAACATCAGAATAAGAACACAGAGCTTATTCCAAAATTGCAGACTCTCATTCTCAAGAGGTCTATCAGAATTAGTAGGCTTATAATTTTTTATTCACTTTTATTGCATTATATATTATTGACTGATAGTGGTGGGTTAAGATACTTTGAAGAAACTATGCTGGTTAAGGCAAATGAGGAGTGGGAGCATGTTATGGCATATAATGAGATAGAGTTTTTATCATCAAATTAGACTTAAGACTTGGTATAGTTGACCAAGGAAAAGTCAGTACTGTAAAACAAGTGGGTTTACAAAATGGAAGAAAAATCTTATTAAAGTAAGCGGTATAAGGTAAAGTTGGTAGTCAAGGATTTCAGTAGAAATTAGAGATAGATTACACTGAGATATTTTTATTGATTGTGGAGATTTCTACCATCAAGGCAGTATTGAGTATTGCGACTATAGAAGACTTGCATTTAGAGTAGTTGGATGTTAAGTCAACATTCCTTTTTGAAAATTTAAAAGAGGAGATCTATAGGTACCGACCACGAAGTTACTCTGTCAAAGGGAATAGGGGACGATTTGCAAACTAAAGAGAAGTTTTTATGGGCTAAAATAGGCACCCAAATAGTGGTACAAAATGTTTGATAGCTTCTCGATAAATACAAGGTTTAGTATGTGTCATAGAGATCATTGTTGTTATGTAAAGCAATTTATCACTTCGTATTTGATACTTCTCTTGTACGTAGATGACATGCTGATTGAAAGATCAAAATGGATGAAATTTTTTCAATCTCAAGGCACAATTATTCAAGGAGATTGTTATAAAGGATTTGAGGATAGCCAAATGATTTTGTGGCATGAGAATCAGTATAGATAAAAGAGTTAGAAGCTGAAACTTTCATAGTCCAAGTATATTGAAAAGGTCCTACAGTAGTTCAACATAGAAAGTGCTCTGCCTGGTAGCACACCTTTGCTAAGTCATTTTAGGAGCCGCATAGTGGAAGAGAAGAGTAACATGGCTAAGGTTCCATGCGCATCTGTCATAGGTAGTCTGATGTACGCAATGACATGCATGAGGTTAGACATTTCCTATGTAATAGGAGTTGTGAGCAGATTTATGTCTAATATAGGTAAAGAGCACTGAAAAATAGTAAAGAAGATTATGAGGTATCTCGTGGAAACTACGAATTATTCTTTGTGTTATAATGAATTGCGAATTTAGTTACAAGGCTTTGTGAATTTAAATCTAGCTAAAGACATTAACAGCATGAAAGTACAATCGTGTATTTATTTACTTTGCACAATGCAACAATCAGCTGGATATTTCGATTCCAAAAGATTGTGACTATCTCTACCATAGAGGCATAATATGTAGCAGCCACAGAAGTGTACAATGAGCTGATATGATTGAAAGGTTTCTTGAAGGAACTGGGTAAAAAACAAAACAATTGTCAAGTATTTAGTAACAGTTAGAGTGTTATACATCTAAAAAAGAATTCAACATTCCATTAAAAGGATAAAATATATCGATATTAAGTATTATTTTATTCTGTCCATATTGGAAAATGGACAATTTGATATGAAGAAGATTCATACAAATGAGAATCTTGTAGACATGCTATCTAAGGTGGTGACGGTGGGGAAGCTGAAGGATTATTCAGCTTTGGTGGTGTTTTTAAGCTTAGAAGATGGGAGAATGGATCACACTGGTTTCCTTGGTTAGCTTTGAGGCGACAATGATTTTCGAGTATTAGAAGGTTTGGAGTGGATTTACTTTAAGTGAAAGATTGTTAGAAAGCTGAAGAAAATCCATCAAAATGATAGATGGATCGATCGATGGTCTACAACAATACTATAAGTAGTCCAAGACAGATTGATTGACAGATCGGTCAGTTCGATGACCGATCGATCGGTTTATTAGATAGAATGATTAGTCTGTTTCAGAACTGCGCTATTTAACCTACTAGGGTTGCAACCGTTGATGTATTTAGTATTATTTTCTCTCAGAGCTTTAACCTAAACTATTATTCTTGTATTCATCTAAGGATTAGTGAATAAGTATAAGTCCATGGACATAAACACAACTTGTCAAACCACATAAAATCTCTATGTCATGATCTTGTGTTTGTTTTCTTGTTTGTTTTAATTCTATTGTGGTTTGTGCATTCAGGACTACATTATTTAATCTACTAGGGTTGCGAGCGTTGATGTATTGAGTGTTATTTTCTCTCAAAACTTTGACCTAAACTATTATTTTTGTATTCTTCTAAAAATTTAGTGAAAAAGTCTAAATTCATGAACATATGCACAACTTGTCAACCACATAAATCTGTATGTTATGATATTGTCTTTGTTTTCTTATTCATTCTTATTTTTTTGTGGTTTGTGTGTGTTTCGGGTGACTTGTAGATGATATTACTATCGTGGTTAATTCCTAATAACTGGTATCAGAGTAGTATTATTCTGATTATTCTGTAACAGTTATTGTATATTATTTTATCATATATTATGGACAATTTCGATTCGTGACTCGTTTATATCTTTTTAGTAGACATGAACACTAGATAAGAAATGCTTGTAAACAATTAGATTGTATCTTAGAGTTGAGACACTTCGTTTGAACCTACGTGAAAAAAAATATTAATTTTAGAACAATATCCGACATGTCTTTTAATCTCACAAGCAATAATATATTTTTGTTTCTATTATTTTCGTACTTTGTTATTGTAAGTGAAAAAAATATGTTTCCAAATCAAAATCATCATCACACATCTCTTCTATCATCCCATTTACTTTCAAGGGATGAAATAACACATAAGGTC
>JAOTRH010133726.1:0-14141 GCA_034768845.1 Heliamphora exappendiculata | reverse complement strand
TAGTATAATTGTACAACTCTTAAAAATTCGATGGCTCTTATTCTTAAAGAATTTAGGATATCTTTTACACTATAATTTATAATTTTCCATCGAGAATATTATTTTTTATCTAAATAGCTTACCATATTTTATAAAAACTTGATAAAAAATAATATATACATTTAAAATACTCATATTGAATATGTTTAACAATAACAAGTGGCGCCAACAGTTAAAAGAAGTTACATATTTAAGTAGTGGGAGACATACTTAAGTAGTAAAAAGTTAGTGGCGGTTGTAGAAAGTTATTTATAAATTTTTTTATAAATATTAGTATTGTAAGTATTATAAATATCTCCACACAACTTGATAAATTGTCTTTATTTTTTTTAAATTTTTTATTTAATTTTTTTGTAATTTTCTTTTCAAGTTCTGAGTAAATTTTAGTCTTGTAATTGATTCTCTATCGAAATTAATAAAATTTTAATTTTATTAGTTTGATTTTAATTTTATTACTTTAATTTCATATATGTGATTTTTTTCTACCAAAATCTTAAAAGAATACATACAACCTACGCGCAATCGTTAATCATTTCAGGAAATTTCTTTTTTTCAAAAGAATTTGATCTTATTATTTTGATAAACAATCACACAATAAATAAATAAATAAATTTAATTACCGAACAAACTACATCAAAAAAATATGTTTACTGTGAAATTTACATATGCATTTGCATAGAAAGAATAAAGAATTTTCATGAACTTGTAATCTACAAACTCAGAATTTAAACAAAATGATCATCAAGAACACAAGCTGATACCATCTTCACGCATTGCATTCACGGGGGAGGCCCGCCGGAAACCGTTTGACGTCGGTGCAGTAGTTGTAAACCATGTACTTCCGCTGGACCCACCGGAGCTTTTTCCGGTCACTGGCGTCGAGATCTTCGGTTCGCCACGCCTGAGTCGTCGTCGAAGAATCGGTGGACTTAGAATCACAGGATGATAACCCAGATGAGGAAGGCACACAGGCATTGACATTGATGCTTCTGTAGGAGGCAGTGAACGGAGCTTTCGTCCAGTCGGTCTTCACTCTCCCGCCTTGCGTCGCCCAGTCGTCGGCGTTCCAGATGCTCGAGTAGACCCTCATCGCCTGAGTGTTCGGGAATGGAACGTCGATGGCTTCGTCGTTGTTGAACACCCTTATCGGAATTTCATCCACCATGAAACTGAACAAGCAAAGAGTCATAGAAGTGTTAGAAGCTAGAAACTGATTTAAACGGCTGGAAAATGTTGGAACATTTCAGATTTTAAGACGATGCATTTCAAAATAAAAAAACTGTTTATTCAATGGTTTTTTTTTTCTTTTTTCTAACTGTTACTTTAATGGTTTCATCTTTTGGGTTGTGCCATGTGTGCAGTTGTAAGAAGTGATCTCGTATTTTTAAAGGAAAATATTAAAAACGCATAAATTTAGTTCCAAAAATCATAGAAATTAAATGGATTTTAACAATCTATTTGTATTAGGATTTACAAGTGTTGTAAATTCCTATACAAATGGGTTAGTCTTAGAATCTAATTTTAATTTGTGGTTAGTCCGTGGTAGAGTTTTGTGTAGGTAATACTATTGATTCTTATAGCATTATGTTACTGTGCATCCACTTACTAATAACTAAAAGTATGTACTTGATTATATGTTTAAAAAATATAAAAATTGTGTAGATAAAAAAGTAAAAATAATAGGAATTTTTTTAAAAAAAAAAGAAGTTATGTTAACTATCATTTAGTGGACAATAAATATTAGAACTCAGAAGAGATTTTTACATTTTAAAATATTAAAAAAAGAGAGCAGTAATTGTCGTACTATTAATAGGTCCACGCAAAAAAGAAACTTTTACTTAACCCAATTATTAGTGGTGGGTGGTTAGTATTTTTTATTTAAAATGTTAAATAGTACATCTTAAAAATTAATTTTTAAACCCAAAAATAAATCAATGTTTTAGCCCGTCTAAACTGGGTCACCATTCTTATGTATATTTTGGACAGAAAATAGTATAAAAACAGAAGTTTTATTCAAAAATCAACACCGAAATGATGTGCCAATCACAATTCTGAAATTAAAAACTTGGGCAATACAGATTGATGTGTCATTCGGTCAAATACAGATTGATTTGTCATTCGGTCAAACACTTGTGTACAGAATTTGTATTTATTTTAAAAAATACTAATCCGAACATAGTATTAGATACACTTCTTTCGTATGAGAAAATTGTATACAATTATAAGACACACTCCATATGAGATAAATGTGCTAGAATCTGTATCCGGTAGCTTATAGCAGAAGTCATTTATTTATGATGAGAGTTAATGGAAAGTGTATAAAGATAAAAAGGAGATGAATAACATTGTCTTACATGATGCGTCGAGGGTTCCAAACGATGGAGTAGGTGTGAAAAGAGACCGTGGGATCGAACCAGAGATAGAACTGTTGTTCCCGATTCCCTTTTCCCTGGGCATATACATTAGTGTGGACTATATATGGCTGCCCAGACACATTCCCTAAGAACTCGAAATCGATCTCATCATGGTTTGGCCCTTCAGAGGATAGCTGTGCATGCAGAAACAAGAAATTGTTACGTGAGTTAGGGAATATATATAGTTGAGAATGATTGCAAATGCGTCATTTAGTAAAAAAATTGAACATAATATTCTAAGAATATATTAGATCAGTTTGATATCGTTTACTATTTTTTATTTTTTATTTATAACGAACAAAAATATGTTTTTGTTTATTTTATAAATAAAAAAAATAAAAAAAAACATGCTTGTTTAATTGATTGATGTTTAAAAAGTGGTAATTAAAAGTTGCGGATGAATGTAGTGATCGAATGTGGTGATCGAAAGTGATGCTCAGAGGTGGTGATCGAGGGTATTAATCGGTGATGATAACAAAAGGTAACAATCGTGGTGGGAGGTGGTGGCCGTATATATGGTTATCGGAGGACATGACTGGATGTAATGGTTGAAGCGGATGGTTGGAGCTCAAAAGTGGTGGCCAGATAATGGTGCCCGGAATAAGTAACTGAATGTGTTAGTCGAAAATAATAGTAAGAGGTAGCGATAGTGGTTAAAAATGGTGGTCAGAGGTGATGATTGGAGGCATGGTCGTATATGGTAGTTGGAGATGGTGAACGAAAGCGGTGATCGGAGTAGATGGTTAGGGTGGTGGTCGAAGATTGTGAACCAAAAAAGATAGAATAAAAATTTATTTATAAAATAAGTGAAAATATATTATTTATGTTTATCAGAATTTAGTAAATTTTGAAAAGTTCATATAGTTTTTTCAAAAAAAAAATAATTATCAACATATTTTTATTTACAGTTTTAAAAAAAATTTAAAACATAAACCTTACCAAACACAGCCTTAGTATTTTGATTTAGCTGTTAAAATTTTTTTTTTCCAAACAGCTATAGTAGTGACCGTGGGGGAGAAAAAAACGGGGACTTACATAATATGTGGTGACGGTGCCGGCGGAGTTGCCGGGGACGAGCTTGAGTTGCGTATCGAACCTTCCGAACAAGTACTCGTTCTTGGATTGGAAGCCGGAGCCGGAGGCCTTGTCCAGAGACAGCGTCAGAAGCAGCCCGCCGTCGAGTATCTTCGCCAGGTCGTTGCCCCAAGTGATGCCAACGTCTTGGTTGAAGTTGCCGGCGGAGGCCGCCATTATGCACCAAGTCGTGAGCGTCAGAAGGAAAAGCATTCTTGAAGCTTTCGATGAGGAAATCAATGACATTTTGATGGTTAAAGGTTGGACTGTGAAAGGTATATATAGAGATCAAACGTGCCAAAAAAGAAATAAAGAAAGAAAGAAAAATTTTACACGTAATTCATATAAATTATCTGTCTTAACGTTTCAAAATAAAATCTCCATTAAGATGTAACGTAAATTTTAAGTTGTCATTGTCGAAGTGTTGGTTGAGTATTCTGTATAAAACAAATATGGCCCCGTTTGGTGAACTTGATTATTAACTTATTTATTTATTTACTTATAAATTTGCTTATTTAGCTTATTTACTTATTTTTTTTTGCTTATTTTTGTCTTTTTAAATTTTTTTTATATTTTAATTAAATTTTTTATTTTTTCGACTCGTCTCAATGATACGAGTCTAAAAAGTATAAAAATTTAACTAAATAATAAAAAAAATTTACTAAATAAAAAAAAAATTAACTTAATCAAATTTACTTATAAACAAATAAGTAAGTTTAACCATACGGGCTATATAAATAAAAAGTTATGTTAGATAAGTATTGGCCCTTTGCATTTTAATTTATTGGCTTTTATTCTTGTTATTATTTTTTTTACTTGGTTTTTAGTGTTTTTTTTGCTTATTATTAAAAATATTTTTATATATTTTTAAAAGCATTATAATTTTTATTATACACGTTAATTTTTTTATAAAAATTATATTTATAAAATCTATTCATAAAAATTTATCTAACACGATATTAAATATAAAATTATATAAAAAAAAATCACAACAACTTTCTATTAGCTTATTGTTTTTTGTGTTAAAGCCGCTTTAAGAGACCTTAAATTCATTATACGAATATTTTGCTTATTTAGCTTATAATAATTAAAAACAAAATAGATAAGATAAACCCAAGTTACCAAATTAACGAGGCCTTAATATAAAATTAATCTCTGGGTATAAAAGCCAATTAGATTTAAAATGATTGTGATGTTAGGAGTTTGGGTTATACTACGTTGTTACTTTCAATAATTAAAATATAATTTTGTTATTTAAAAAATGATTGTGATGTTAGGACTTTGCATTATACTATTGAAATATTTTACTTTGTTATTACTTTCAATAATTAAAATATCTTTTTGTTATTTAAATTAATTTAAGCACAATAATTATAATGATCCAAACAAATTATTACCCCAATAAATTTAATAAATAGCCTGTTAATATGACCAAAAACTTAAAGCTAGTAGTAACCTACTTATTTCTATACATATCGAACTAAGTTCTTATCTCCTACTAATGTATTATACTACACTAATATTCTAAAAAATACAAAAATCGAATATGTATTTTGGTATATATCTAAAAAAATGAATATGCATGGCATATTTATTTTAATGATTTTCAATGCATTTGAATGCCATTAGCTCATATCTCGTGATTTTTATGATTCAAGATTTTCATAAATTTAATTATTTTTTGGTCCTCACTATATTAAGACAATAAAACATAGAAGCATAATTTAGAAGAAAAGAAAATGTTTAATCCTTTTTATTTTTAGATAACAACAGTGTTAGACACTTTGCCTTGATTCAGTTAATTCTTTTGATACATATAATAGTCTTTTCATCTCATATGTACTAAGTAATTATTAAACCTAAATTCTGGATTAACTAATCTCAAGCAATTAAGTTTGAGTAATAAAATTTTACCATTTATCCATCTATTAAAATTAAAAATTTAAATTATTTGAATTGGAATCCTATGTTCTGACCAACTAAAATTAATTAATCTAGTTGTGTACCCAGGAAATTGCTTGATTTTGAACCATCCCCGTTGACCAAGCTGAGAAGGAAGCACCCTCGATCGAGGGCAACAGGCACAGCTGGACTTTGCAGAGATGGCAAATTAAAGTTGCAGAGATGGCAGAGTTAGTGCCAGTTTGGGATAATTTTAAGCTTGTTTTTTGAGATATTTAATTTTTAAAAAAAAATTAAATAAAAAAAGTAAGAGTATTTGAAATAATTTTAAAAAGTAAATATTAAAAGGAAAAAAAATAACTTTTTTATGTTATTTTAAAAGTTGTGCAAACTTATTTTGCCAAACAAATCAACTTAAAAGTAGAGTTTTTAAAAAAAAGAACCCAATTTTGTTGTGATCCCAAACTGCCAAACAGAGTCTTAATTTAATCATAAAAACTGACAGAAGAAGTTTGCGCGTAGGGCGTGGCTTATAATTAGTCCAAAACTTTTAATGCCTGCGTGCCCCGGTGGAAACAGCTCTTAGAACCAAAAATATTCGCAGCCTCCTTTTTATGATTTTCATTTTTTATTTTTGTTTTTAAATTTTTTTTTTGTAAATTATAAATAAAAACATGTTTGATAATTATTTTTATTTTTAAAATAAATTAAAAATAATTTTTAAAATTTACAAAATTCTTATAAATCAAAAAATATGTTTTCATTTGTTTTGTAAATAAACTTTCATTCTATTATCTTTTTTTACCACATCTGGTCATTACATTCGACTACCAATTTCGACCACCATATTTGGCCACTTCCTTCGGCTATTATCTCCAACCACCATTTCCAATCACCACATACGGCCATCGCCTCCGACCACCATCGCTACTGTTAGGGTTATATACTGAAAATTATAAATTTTAATTCGTTTTAATATTTAATTTAATTTAAATAAAATTAGTTTTTTATTTTATGAGAATCTTAATGAGTAATGCATGCAATATCATTTTTTTAATATTATGTACGGATGCCCATTATTTTGTACAGTATTTAATCTGGTATGTAGAGTACGACTTGTACACAAAATACCTAATTATTGATTCTTGTAGAATATAAATTATTGTTAACAGTTTAGATGAAATTAGGCAAACTATCGGTACGACTGCAGTACAAAATTTTAGTAGACCTGTCTTAGTTACATGGAATAGATAATAGCGTCGTCTATTGTTCTGACTCGTTGTACTAGTACACTTTGTGCGTATTGAACATGACCACATTGGGATAATAAGAGGATCAATTCAATTTAATAGTTCATCAAATCTCTCAAGTCTCGAGAGTTCAACATGAAATTTATTCTTCAACGTCTTGGGTGGATTTCTAAGATTACCTTTGATAAATTTCTAAAATTGCCACTGGTAAATTCCGTCGGCGTAAAATATTAAGAATTTGATACTTTGATAAAGTACTAAAAATTTGGTGTGATTGTGATTAAATACAGAGAACGATGCATGTAGATTCGGTAAGCGAAGCTTAAAGCGTCTAAGTTGTGGATTTGACTGGAGTATGTAAGTTAGTTCTTGTAACTGTTCATTGGTATAATGTTTTATTTACTTTGACTTAAATTAGTCACGCGATTTTTATCCTGACCTAGATTAGTCTTGCAATTTTTACTCGAGCTCGGGGTATTCATGTAAAAAATTACAAGTCTCTTATTGTGTGTGATTGTTTATTTTAAATATTATATGTGATTGTCTAAATTTAAAATAATTTAATGACTGACGTTACTCTTATTTTTTGCACACAAAAAATTTAAATATTATTTTTTAATTGGTATTAGAGTAGGCACACTCCATTTTTTAAAAAATATTTTATTTTTTATCCTAAAATTACAATATTTTTTGAGTAAAAATATTTTTTGAGTGAGATCTTCATAAGCATTAGCCATGAATTTTTTTAAGAAAGTAAACTCGACCATTAGACCACCCATTTTACAGGGCAGAAATTATCCTTACTCGAAAGCTCACAAGAGCGGTTATTAAATCCATCGAAGAAAGAGTTTGTATGAGAGAGTTTCTTAAATCCCCCATCGAAGAAAGAGTTAGGATTTCGGTTGCTAATGATTATAACCCTCCCAGTGTTCTGGTAATGAGAATTTTAACCATTAGAACATCACATACATTTAAAGTCACTAATGAGCTACTTTAACTATGAAAATCTCAAAATTTCAAAGGCTTGCTATATTTTTTAAACTTAAAGAATAGATGACAATAAGATATTTGATGATTTTTATACTAAACTGAGTAACACAGTTAATTCTAATTTTATTTTAGGTGAAAATATTCTAAAATTTTGCATTGTTGAAAAAACAATATTGAAATCACTCCTAGATGGATTCCAACAAAAAATTACCACTATTTAAGAAAAGCAAAAATATTAATTCTTTGCAAGTGGAACTGTTGGTAGGAAATGCTCAAACTTATAAAGTTATTCTACCTTAACCTAAAAATTATGAAAGCATAGCTTTAAAAACAGTTTGGGATGACATGCTGACAGAGATGATGTGTTTGATGTTGAGATTTTAGAATATTTTATTAAAAAATTTAAAAAAGCTTTTAAAAATAAAAATAATTTCAGCAATTTCAAACCTGAAATTAAAAGAGATGATAAACTCAAATTTATTTCTAAGAATGGCAAATAAAAATGTCAAAACTTAATCTCATGGCATATAGTGCTGTGAATGCCAAAATTATGGTTATATAACACATGAATGTCCAACTTTAAAAAAAAAATGACAAAATTCTTACAATGATATAAGATGATAGTTCTTCAAACAATGGTGAAACAGACGATGGTAATTTTGTTACTTTTACTACTTTATTACATCTTGTTGGTAATCACCAAAATTACTCACATGCACTAGTCCTAAGTCTATCCATGAAAGTTTAGAAAATGGATCAATTGATCATAATAATGAATTTAATTGTCAACAAGAAGATAATGAGTCTCTTTAATATGCATATAAAAAATTGTATCAAGAAAGTCTTAAGTTGACAAAATTAAATTTAAAATTACTACAAAAATAAAATTGTTTGAAAAAGAAAAAAAAATACAGGTTGTTTGAAAATTTATTTAAAGTTAGTCAATTAAAAACTCATAAAGTCATCTTAACAAAAAGATTAATTGCTGCTAAAAGAGATAGAGATGACTTAATTGAATCATTCAAAATTTATAAAGAAAAAATTATTAATCTTGAAAAAATTCTCATACTAATATTGAGTCAAAAAATCACTTGAGTCGAGAGTCGTAAAATTAGAATGTGATCTTAATACTTCTAATACCACTCTTAGAAGTTGAATGCACGTTCAAAATTGTTAAAAGATATTTTGAGCATGCAAAGATGGTTTTGAATGACGCATTTAAGCACCAATAAGGCGCTTCACTCAAAGAGTAAAGAGTTCAGCGCACAAATAGAACGAGGGTTCCCAAGCCGTTGAACATTCCAACTGATAGTTTTCACAAGGATGAGTGGGATTACTGAGCAACATCCACCTTTGTGTAGGAAGTAGCAGTAATCGCCTTAACCATTCTGTCATCATCCTTCGAATTCAACTTTGCTTTTTTCTCAATTGAATAAGACAGCCCCTCTACATCCTCCCTTGCTTTCGCTTTACAAAAACCCTTTCCCCCTCTAGAAGATCGTTTCCATGTTTTTAGAGTTTTTCCATACATAACTGGGACTCCAAGACAGAGGAGGTCTCGGGAGAGTCATCAAACTCTTAAAGATTGTCATTTTGAGGCTCAATTTGGTCAGCTAAGAAAAAATCAATTATAGCATTTTTTTTTTGCTTTTAGAGGTACAAGGACATTCAAATCTTCAAATGCAGACAAATCCTTAAAGGAAAGAGGAAAAAATCTCTGAGTGGAATCAACAATTCCCAAGGATAGATTTTTATGAACTCTGCTTAAATGGGAGACACCCTTAATTTTAGTCCTAATATTCCTACCTTGTTAACCTCTCGAGAGGTGCTGGGGAATTCTATCAATCTCACTATTATCAGCTAGCACATCATCCCTGAATCCTGCTATGAGCAAATCCACCTGTCACATTCCTTGAAACTATAACCCAAGAGTCCACACCAGTAATAAAAATCCGAGACCCTCTCATATTTGAATGACACCCAAATAGAATGTCCTCTGACTATGGAGAGCATAAGGCCCATGAGCAAAGCCTTTGTGACGTCTAAACTAACATGAATACGTAAAAATTTTCCCCAAGACATTCCCACTTGCCAACATCAATGTCCAAAAATGAGCTAATACGATATCCAACGAGTTTAGACACTTCCCCCGTCATGCTAAGGACCATTAGATTGAAAACTTGAACCCAAAAGGAAGCTGTGTAAGTTAAACATAGTAGGTTTTGAGAGGCCATCAAAATCATCAAGGAGAACAAGTGCTTAATTGAAGCATCATAGCCCCAAGGCAAGAGCCTTCCCCTATCAATAGATTATTGAAACTAAAAGATAAAAAGATTATCACCAACCTCTTTGTTGAAAGACTTGGAAGTTAAAACTTTTCCTTGAAGACAAAAATCTATAACTTTGTGAAGGATCAAATCCTCATCATCCTTGATTTCCTTGAGTTTCATGTATGTTGGTTTAAGGTTTTACCATTGGAGGATCATACTCTCTTCCACACGAGGGAGTATAAGGGGTTGAAGTGAGGAATGAAGGAAGGAACGAAGAAAGAAAGAAAGAAAGAAAGAAAGAGACCTCCGCTAGGGTACTAGTGAGGAATGCTAAAGTGAGTTTGATACTCGTTGTAAGCATTGGATTGGAATGCTTGTCCTATGGGCCCACTTTCTTGTGTTTAATTTCAATAGAGGCAATCAGACTAATAGTCCTATTGGACGTACAATTCATCAAATTGGGCAGATTATAAAACCCATAGAGGATGTAGTATTATAAATCTAGTCAAACTGGAATAAGTCTAAAATGACCAAATTACCCCCAACCATGTAAGTGTTCTTCTGGCCCAAACTTTTTCTCTTTTGCAATCTCATATCCTTTCTTCTCTCTCATTTGGAGCACTGGGCAGTTCCTTGTTGGTGCCCAATTTGGAAGATTGTGGTTTTGGTTTATAATTTCTTGTCCAAATATAAACACTCTTTTCTTTTGAATTTTAGCAAAAGAGAAATTAGAGATTATATAAAGTGAGAACTAGTGGATGAAAACAAACAGAAAAAAATAATGATTTTTTGCTTATGGTTTTTTACCGAAATATGAACCCTTCTTATTTATGATTTTTGCTATTGTAGAGAGAGAGAGAATTGCGTAAAAAAATTCATGTAGCCGATCCCAATTGATTCGGATAAAGATTTGGTTAGAGAGAGTGAGAGAGAGTGAGGGTTATCGGAAGAAACAAAATGCCTATTTTATTTTGTATTTAATGTATGTAACGACTCATTGGGCATGCTTAATGAAATTGATTGGATAAGATATTGCTTAATGAAATTGATTGGATAAGATATGAGGGATAAATAATACTATGGGATCTACATATTTTTTTTAATACTAAGGAATTATGGAATAAATTATGTATAAAATAAGAAATTTAGTTTATGTTTATTTATGGTAGGATAAAAAATAGAATAAGAATTGTAGAATTATTATTGATCATTAGATAATGAGAGAAGATAATTTAGAGTTTGATACTAATAATACAAAAGAGAGTATAGTATTATTAATTACATGAATGGTGTATTACTAAAACAGCACTTACCAGATTATTAGTCTGAATCCCGTTTTACAAAAATAGAATAATTAATTGATCCCACATGAGACAAAATTTAATTTGTGGGCCCTCTATGTTTCCTAATCCAATCCAGCCCCTTCCCAATCTGGTGATCGAAACATGCTTTAAGAGTTATTAAAGTTAAAAAAATAATAAATTTAATCTAATTCTACATGTGCAAATCAAACAAGATATGAGTTAGTCCATTGTCTAATCAAATGCAAATCAAACATTGAGAAATGATTCGACCATTAAGAAATTAATCCAGCTATCAAATGAGCCCTTAAGGAATCGAAACTCGCACTCTAGTGACAAGGTTAAGAGCTCCCACCAGAGAGATAACACCAATTAGTCAACTTAAACGACCATATGTATAAGGAGAATTTTGGGTTAATTAGGTCACATTTAAAGGTCTTTGTATTTCAATAAGTCCCAACTAAAAATTATGTTCCAATAAGTCATTTGTAATATTTTTAATACCAAAATTACTTCCGATCCTCTATAATAATTTCACCTGTAAATTACATAGCATTGCCACCAGCGCCACCATCTCCAGCACCGTCGCTGCCACCACAACCACCACCACAACCAGATTGCCACCACCACTACCAACGCCTACCACCAGCGCCACTACAACTGCCGTCGTCGTCATTACCACCACCATCACTAGATCACCACCACCACTGCTGTCGTTGCCACTGCCGCCACCATCACTGCCGCCACCACCGCCAGATTTGCCAGAGAAGGATAAAAAATTGAAAAGTTTTGGTTTTGAATCTAAAAATGTCTCATTTGCTATGAAAATGAGACATTTGTTACGAAATGTCTTGTTTGTTATAAAATTTCTCATTTTAAAAATGAAACGTTTGTTATGGATCTGAAATGTATCATTTATTCTTTATTTTGAAAATAAAATATTTATTATAAAATGTCTCATTTCACACCTGACACAAAAATAACCAGAGTAAAAAATTACAAGCCTATTGAGAAGAGCAATAGCAGTTCAGGGTACAATTTTCTTTCTTATGTTGCAACATTTGCCGGTTGGATTGCTAACCCCAGCCAAAATTAATTAAAGAGCAGGAGAAAGGGGTAGGAAATGCGGTCCACCTCAGTTGCTCCATGGCAAGTCTACTATCATTATCCCATTCCTAAACGCCATCACTTTCAACATCTCCAGCCCTTGTTCAACAAGAGAATTCTCCCTTCTTGTTTAAATAGCCAGACCCAATTCGAAAGTAACCATTTCCTCCCGCTCTCTGCAACAAATAGCTGCACTAGTGAGCAGGAAAGGGAGAAGAAGAAGAAGAACACCAGTTTATACCCAAATCACAGACGTGCATTTTTAGAAGAATTTTACTCTTCAACTGATGATGACAGTGCCATAAACCAATCCCAGAAAAGGCAGAGCCTTGAAGGTGCGCAGGAAACAGAGAGCGAGGTCAAGGATTGCGAGATCATTTCGACAAACATGTGGTGGGCAGACGTTAAAGCAGCATTGGGGCAGAGGATTAACTTTGAGGGCATTATTAGTTCGGTGGCGGTGGTCGCGAGGGACCGGCATTTGGCGCTGCCGCATGTTTCGGTGCCGGATATAAGATACATTGATTGGGCTGAATTGAAGAGAAGGGGTTTTCGTGGTGTTGTCTTTGATAAGGACAACACCATTACTGCTCCTTATTCCTTGACCTTGTGGGCACCTCTTGGGTCCTCTCTGGATCGTTGCAAATCGGTGTTTGGTAATGATATCGCGGTGTTCAGCAACTCTGCTGGTAATTCTGATCTAACCCATTTGCAATTGGTGTTATTTTTCTTGTTGTTTTGGTTAGTTTGATCTTGCGTCGGCATAAGGAGTAATTTTTCTTGATCTCGTTACCTAGGATTATATGAGTTTGACCCTGATGGGGTGAAAGCGAGAGCTCTCGAGGGTGCTATTGGCATTAAAGTAATAAGGCATGGTGAGTATTTTGGCTTCTCAATTTAAGCTTTACTTTTATGATAGAAAAACTCCTGCTTGCTTTTGTTGTCTATTTGATTTAGTTCATATCGTTTTCATGGATGCACGGGATCACCTGGCTAAGATGTAATATTAGTACCTGTGTTAAAACTATGTATCCTATCAATTTTGTTCAAGTTTGTATTTTGTTGATGCTGTATTGATTCTTTATATTATATTTTCGAACTCTAGGGGTAAAAAAGCCAGCTGGAACAGCTGACGAAATTGAAGAACACTTTGGCTGTGAATCGTCACGACTTATCATGGTAGAATAAGAATCTGTAAAAACATTCAATGTTTCATTAGGTTTTAGATTTTCCAACATGTTAACAATATTTATGCCCTCGGCAGGTTGGTGATCGGCCCTTCACAGACGTTGTTTATGGGAACCGAAATGGTTTTTTGACTATATTGACTGAACCATTGAGTCTTGCTGAGGAGCCTTCCATGGTTAAGGAGGTTGGTCTTGCCTCTAGTTTATTTTTCCTTTGATGCAGCATAGTTATGTTTTACAAAAGAATAAAGTAATCTTCTTTGAGAAATCTAATTCTATGTAAACCGAGAAATAAGAGAACAAGGCCATTTGTGTATTAGAGGATAGGATTAGGAGAGATTAAATTTCCCATCATTAATAGTCTTAGGATTAAAAATCCATTGTATTGTGTATTCCTTTCTTAGTCCACTCCCATGTTTGTTTATTTATAAAATAGAAAGATAAGAATTAGGCATAATGACAACTTTGCCCCTGCAATGAGATATTTGGTTGTGTATATATTGAGAAAACATAATTAAAAAGCTGTCAAACCCTCGAGAAGAACGGGCAACCTCAATCTTAAGAAAGTAAAGGAGAACGCCTAAGTCCTTGGTATGAAATTGATGAG
>JAOTRH010133715.1:0-14141 GCA_034768845.1 Heliamphora exappendiculata | reverse complement strand
TATAGAATCGATCATCCCGTTGATCCCGCTCAATACACTCCAAGTGTACTAACACATCGAGCTCAAACATCGAATTCGATCCGTTCGACCTAGCCAAGACCAACTACTATAACGATGTACTACAATTGTACCAATAGAATGTCTAGATCCATTGCGATTATGAGCCTACTTGTATAATCTGTCAGAACCTATGAGTCGATCTTTCGTGCAGTACACACCGAGTCAAATACTGGATAGAATATACGGACTATGCATTCATACATCATAACTATAAATATGCAATCATAAACGCAAAACCATCTCAAATGTTTCTCATTAATATGCCAGGGATCTAGAATAAAATACATAAAAAATATGACTTTTCAGCATATATTCCCAACAGTGATAGCTTTCCACGACGACTAAATCTCATCAACCCTCTACGTGGCGAAACTTTCAGAAACACATGATCTCCCACTGCAAATTCCAAAGGTCTCCTCCTCTGATCTGTATAACTCTTCTAGCGGCTCTGAGCCGTCACCAAATGCTGACAAATCACGATAATCTTCTCCGTCGTCTCCCGTACTAATTCAGGTCTCAAAACACTGGTCTCACCCACCTCTATCCAACACACAGGCGATCTACATGGCCTACCATACAAGGTCTCATACGGTGCCACCTCAATACTGGACTGATAGCTGTTGCTGTACGCAAGCTCTATCAATGATAGATGATCCTCCCAAGAACTCCAAAAATCAAGTGCACAAGCTCTCAACATGTCGTCCAAAATTTGGATGGTCCTCTCAGACCAACCACCGGTCTGTGGGTGAAAAGCTGTGTTGAAAGTCAAGCTAGTCCTCAAAGCTTCCTGAAGACTCTACCAAAAGCGCGATGTAAAGCACGGGTCTCGGTCAGAAATGATAGTCACAGGTATTCCATGTAATCGGACTATCTCCCGGATGTACAATCTACTCAATCGGTCCACTGGGTCTTTCACTCGAATAGGGAGGAAGTGCGCAGACTTCGTCAACCTATCAACCACAACCCAAACAGTGTCATGTCCCATCGACGAGCGTGGAAGTCCTGATAAAAAATCCATCGTGATATTCTCCCACTTCCACTTGGATATAGGTAATGGCTGCAACAATCCTGCTGGTCTCTAGTGTTTCACCTTTACTTGCTGACAAGTAAGACATCGGGAAACAAATCGGATCACATCTCTCTTCATTCCCATCGACCAGAATTGATGATGTAAGTCACGATACATCTTCGTGCCTCCTAAATGCACCGCAAGACGTGAATGATGACACTCATGTAGCACCTCAGCACAGCGCAACTCTGGCACAAACAGTCACCCTGACAACCTCAAACTCTGATCTGAAGCCACCGTCCATCCTGCTGTGTCCTTCCCGTTAGCAATGATGTCCCGTATCATCTGAGCCTCCTAATCGGTCCGTTGAGCCTCTAATACGCGTGCAACTAATGCGGGCTGTGAAGCTACTGAGTATAAGGTCGCACCTCCCCTTGTCTCCCCGAGACACAAATCAAACTCCCCAACGTCTCCAAGCATGCCCCACTCTCGTATAGCCACAGAAGTTAACGAGCTATAAGATCTCCTACTAAGTGCATCAGCTACCGCATTTACCTTACCCAGATGGTACTGCAAATCAAAGTTGTAGTCCTCAAACAACTCCATCCATCTTCGTTGGTGAAGATTTAAGTCCTTCTACGAAAATAAGTACTTTAGACTCTTGTGATCAGAGAAGACCTCGAAACGCTCACCATAAAGATAGTGACTCCATGTCTTCAAGGCAAAGACCACGGCTGCCAACTCCAGATCATGTGTCGGGTAGTTCCTCTGATGTGTCTTCAACTGCCAGGATCCATAAGCTACAACCTTGCCCTCCTGCATCAGAACGCACCCCAAACACTCATGTGACGCGTCGCAGTACACTGTGTAACCCAAACCTTGCTCATGAATAATCAACACTGGTGCACGTATCAATCTCCTCTTCAGCTCTTGGAAAGCTTACTCACAGGATTCGCTTCACACAAACATAACTCCCTTCCACGTCAAACGCGTCATCGATGCTGCAAACCTAGAGAAGTCCTGCACAAACCGTCGATAATAACTCGCTAGACCCAGAAAACTACGAATCTCAAAAATGTTCTTATGTCGCTGCCATTCTGTCACTGCATTAGTCTTCGTCGAGTCCACTGATACCCCATCCTTCGACATCACGTGTCCAAGGAATCTCACCTCTATCATCCAGAACTCGCACTTCTCGAACTTTGTATACAAGCGATGTTCTCTCAAAAGCTACAAAACAACAAGGAGATACTCCTCGTGCATCTCTCTCATGGGCGAATAAACCAGAATATCATCCACGAACACGACCACAAAACTGTCTAGATAAGGGTGGAAAATACGATTCATCAAACCCATAAATGTAGCTGGAGCGTTCGTCAGACCAAACGGCATAACCAGAAACTCGTAGTGACCATAATGAGTTCGAAAAGCGATCTTCGCTATGTCCTCGCCCCTAATCCTCAGCTGATGATACCCTGACCTCAAGTCAATCTTCAAAAAGCAGCGCGATCCCCTCAGCTGATCAAACAGGTCATCAATCCTAGGCATAGGATACTTATTCTTCATTATTACCTGGTTCAGCTTGCTGTAGTCTATATATAATCTCAACGAACCATTCTTCTTCTTTGCAAAGAGCGTTGGAGCTCCCCACGGTGCTGTACTTGGCCACACAAATCCCTTATCTAGCAACTCCTGCAACTGCACCTTGAGTTCTCTCAACTTAGCCGGTGCAAAGCGATATGATGGCATGGAGATGGGAGCTGCTCTTGGAACAAGATCAATAGAGAACTCCACATCTTGGCTCGGCGGTAACTCAAACAAATCATCAGGAAAGATATCTGGGCACTCACAGACCACAGGGGGTAACACACCTCGAACCCCAACCGGCTCATCCAACCTGAGCACAGAAAAGAGAAAACCCAAATCTCCTCGAACCCGAGTGACACCGGACACAAACATCAAGCCCTAATCCCGATCACCTACAAAGTAGAACTAGTCACCCTCTGGCGTACAGATCGACACTCTCTGTCGCTCACAATCTATAAAGGAACGGTAGATAATTAACCAGTCCATCCCTAGGATGACATCAAACGTGGTCATGTTTAGAATGATAAAATCAAACTCAAAACAACGACTGGTGACTCCTAGCTCATAGGACCTGCAAACTATACTCAACACCACATTTCCACTAACAGGGGTCTCTACACTCAATGCACTACCCAATGGGTCTATCTGTAATTCCAATGCAGACGCAAAAGCAGAAGAGATAAAGGAATGTGATGCTCCCGTGTCGATGAGAACACTGACCCATGATCGAAAGACTAGAAGGGTACCTCTGATCATGGCTGGAGTAGCTGCAGCATCAGGTCCACTTGGTGCTTTGGAAGCACGGGGATCAGCAAAAACATAAGCCTTGGCCTGTGGTAGCCTGGTCTGCCCACCATAACCCTGAATCGATGGCTGCCTCACCGATTGCGTCGAAGCACCTCCCTCTGCAAACCTAAAAGTCTGGGCCCTAGGCTGCTGTGTAGCCTGTCGCCTCTGTACAGATGAAGCAGTTGGCGCTCTTATCGTACCCTGGATATTCCCCTCTCTGGGACAGTGTCTACGAAAGTGCCCAAACTAACCACACCCAAAACAGATAGGTGGGTCTCTCGCCTGTAACTGAACGGGCGCTGAACTCTGAGCCTGACCCTTCTGCAGGCACTCAACTGAACGATGCCCAGGCTGTCCACATCGGTAACAAATCAACCCACTCTGCTCTTGCTTTCCTGTCGAGGCCACTGAAAGTGTAGGTGCAGACGGTTGCGGCTGATACAATCCAGAAAAATGAGAACTAGGCCCAAACGACCTCCGACACTTGTTCCTGCGCCCCTGAGACTGTGTATCTCCTCTGCCCTGCTGGTTCTTACCCTATTTGACCCTACGGCTATCTGCTAATGAGTTCTCCACCCGGATAGCTGCTTCCACCAGCTTGATGTACACCTCCACATCCAGAGCTGTAACCCTATCCTTGATAGCAGGTCGAAGTCCTCTCTCAAACCTTCAAGTGCGCAACTCCTCTGTTGATACCATCTCTGGTGCAAACTACTACAGATTTGCGAACTTGGTCTCATACTAGACCACAGACAAATTCCCCTGAACAAGGAAGAGAAACTCCTCTCGGTAAGTATCCCTCAAAAATCTCAGAAAATACTTCTCTAAGAAGACTCTCATGAAAGCAGCCCACGTCTCATCCACAGTGGTCTTGGCAAACTTCCACCACTCCCTAGCATCTTTCCGTAGTTGGAACACTGCCAACTTCACCTGCAAAGCATCCTCCTCGATATCCAGAGTATCGAAGATAGTCGTGGTCACTTCCAACCACTCAGTAGAAACTTTGGGGTCTGGCTCCCCAACAAAGGTTGGAGGATCCAACTGCCGAAATGTTCTCATAGCCACAGAAGCCCTTGACTCAGGAACCCGTACACTAGCCCTGGTCGCTTCTGCCACAGTTCGCATAGTGGCAAGCATCTCCTGGACAACGTCAGCACCGCCCACTTATTCTTGTGGGGCATGAGCGTCTCCTTCATCTAGAACCTGAACATAAGCACGACCTCGGCCACGACCTCGTTTCCGTCCTCCCCGCATGGATATAGTTCTATAAAAAGAAATATAACAGGATAAGCTTTCCTACAACATGTTATTTCTAACATAAGCACATAACGCATATAAGCATGCTATAACGTAGCCACTTAAGGTTATGTCAACACGTCTCACATATCGAGGAGAACCAACAAGACGGACTCGTCCATTTGGATAAACTATTCAGAGTTCTTGCCAGAAAACATGTCGGCCAAACGCGTTTCTAACTTGGCTTCCAAATTTATTATTCCAAATGCTCTAAGGCAAGACTCATCAATCTAGAGATTCAACCTCCATGCCCACATATGCACAACTATCATGCTCAGAAAGTTATTAACATATTATAAACCAACGTTTAAACACATGCAAGCAAGCATACATAATCAACTTCACCAGGTGATAAACCACTTTTCCATGGCTCTTAGGTATTTGAATCCAGAGCTCTGATACCAAGTTGTCACGCCCCAAAATTCGGGGTCACGTAAAAGTTTACCAAACACTAGTTTTCATGAAAATACAGGTTTTTATATATTCAAAACCACTTGTTGAAAATAGTAGAATACCCAACAAAAGACATCTCTCATAAACAAAGGCATACAGTCCAACATGCATATAGTATATTGCCTTATGGCGTACAAAACTAGCCTTTAGGAACATGCATACAAAAAGGAAAAACTACTACAGTCTTCCATCACCCGTCAGCATAGGCATCACTAGATATACTCAAGATCATCATCCACATCATCACCTGAAAAAAGTTTTGTACAGAAAATTCCACTCGTGAGCCGAAACCCAATAGAAACAGACAATAAAACTGTAAAGTATAAAATATGCAATCATGTAGAGTGGGAGTGAACTCAACCACAAAACCCAAAAGGTTTTCCATCCGAAACACACAAGTTTTCCCATCAAACTACACCAGTGTCTCAAAATGGTTTTATTAACATAAAACTCCATTTTCATCCTTAAAATCATGTGTTGCAAATAATGCAAATAACCAACCAAAATTAAGAAAAAACAGTAATTAAAACATTGTTCACTCACGGAATGTACCATCGTAAAAAAGAAGAAGACTATGATCCTATGTACCGACTCTGTCACACAGACAAATGTAGTAACTATAGACTCCTGTTCATTACCTTAGACCCAGCCATTCAAGACTCGCTAGATAATGACAAGTTTTATACGGAGCACCATAACGAACCACTTAATTTACGGGCGACCACCCAAGGGTACAAAGCACCCAACCAACTCAATTTACGGGGACTAACCCGAAGGTACAGAGCACCTACGCTGCGCACGTTTTTGGACTTACACCGAGGGCAACTCGTGCCAAATACACGTCATCCCGGTACATTTAGATAATCTTCTAAAAATCGTATCGTAACTCAACTACAAAAATATTTTCTCAAAACAATACATTAAACATGTATATAGATCAATCCATCAACATGAAGATCAAACAAAATATTTTCAAAATATTTTTTTTCATTTTTAACAAAACGTTTCAAAACTTGAGACTCAACCCTGAAGGCGAGTTCTAAATCTCCAAAACACAAAATATTGATATTTCATTAAAAATCATAATTTTTTACCGTTTTCAAGAACACCCTTTCAAAATCATAAAACCGCACGTCATACGATGTAATAAGCCAAGAAAAGTAAAAAAATATCATTTTTACCCCAAAAAATAAGGTTTAAACATAAATATGACATTTCATGCATTTTCTACCTGGTGAAAACATATATAATTACATAAAGTACCCTTATACAACAGTAGGGTCTAGAGTCCTACCTCGGCGAGTTAAAACTCAAAGCCTCAAAATCTGAACCACGTGGAAACAGAAATCTGATCGGTCGAACACGATGCTAACAGCGTGAATAGTAGGGATCCACAAGCTGATTGTCAAAAACTAAGCTCAAGAAACTCAAATATGTAGAGAGAAGACAGAGGAAAAGAAGAAACAAGCTTTTCCCAAACACTCCAGCCCACTGGAATACTTAAAGGCTCGGCAAAAAGGCAGTTCAGTAAACTGAAGAGGCCACTTCAGTCGACTGAAACTTCTCGAAAAATGTACCACCGCCCAGTTCATTCGACTGAACCCTTCGGTTCAATCGACCGAACTCAAGAAAAATAGTTCAGTCAACCGAACATACCAGCCTAGTGGACCAAACCCAAGGTGTCACAGCCTACTATTTTGGTATAGATTTTTCAGTACTAAGGCCAACCAAACAAGCTTAAATAAGGTCCGAGAAAGCGTAAAATACGTCTACATGCTGTTCTGCAACTCCAAAACATAAACCATGCATCGATGATTTATAACATGAAGAAAAACACATCACCATTTATATATATCAAAAATAAAACGGTACAGGATCTCACATCTGTGCTTCTGCAAGAACTTCAAAGACTGCTGCTTTGATTTATCAAGCCCAATGGGAGCTCTGATACCATATTGTTAGAAACTTTGATCTAAAGCTAAATTAAGAGCAAGAACACAACAATCTGGATTGAATGACTCAGTTTTATTAACAATAACTTTGGCTTAAATAGCCATTCAATACACGATCTTAACAGAAACAGAAAAATAGCCCACTTAGCGAAAATAAAGCCAAGTGGTAACAGAAACTTGGAACAATTCTAATACACGTAAATGTCCCTAAAGACTAGGACTGTATTCTAACATAAAAAACTGCAGTAAATTCCTTCAGGAATGGTGGGCTGAGTCGTTGGCGAGGTGGAGGGAGATGGGGTGGTGGCGGCGTTTGGAGTGATTACGGTGGTGGTAGGATTTTGCGATTTCGTTTAACCATAACACATACTGAAATCTCATGCAAAAACTGTATGGGTATTTAGGTCTTTTAAAAAAAAGTTAAACCAAGTTCGCTTTTTCATTGATAACGGAGGCTAGTAATATTTCATAAAACATAGGTGATATCTATATTTTTATCAGAAACCTTAGAGGATATTAGTGTAATTTACCCTTAATCTTTAGATTTAAAAATAGGAGTATACAAATCTTTAACCAATACTTGTACTATTCTTTTTAACCAATACTTATACAAATCTTTTTAATAGATTAGCTTCTCTAAGTCTAGAGTTTCGTTATCTTCTGTTGTTAGAGATGATAACAAAGATCATCTTTCTTCGATCCTTCAAGTCTCCTATTCAAATTCAAACTCATTCGGTAAATATTTGGGGTGCCTTATCTTTAATTAGAGATTTGGTAAAATTCACTTCCGGTTTATTATCGAGAAAAATCAATAGAAAGCTTGCTGAATAGAAAAGTAAAATGCTTTTCTTTGCAGGAAGAGTAATCCTTATTAAAGCAGGTAAGCCTATGTCATGTAATGTAACCACTTCTTTATATGTACATGTCACCAAAAAAATTGACCAAGTTAATTGAATTTTTAGTGGAATTCTTCTAAAGAGCGTAGAGAGATCCATGCTATTGGTTGAGAGGATATGGACAAGCCAAAAGCTTCTGCAAGGTTAGATCTCAAGCAATCAAATCTTGTGAACTCAGTGGCAATGGCAAAGCTCAATTAGAGAGTTCACACCAAGGTGACTTCTCTTTGGGTTAAAGCTTTGCAAAGCAAGTTGTGCTCAAAACTTTTCGATCCTTGGATGGTGTTTTTAACTAAATGTGTTCAAAAATCTTATCATAAATGCGACAAAAATGAATTAAGTTTATTAATTCTTAAGCTTTGAAAAGTGAAAATTGCCACCTAACATTGAGTTTAGGTGTGTCGGGTCACTTTTTAGAACCATTACAAGTACTGCAAAATTTTAAATTTAAATTTAAATTTGACAAAAAGGTATTACGATGCCAAAAAAATAATTTTTGCCTGGAATGACATAGTAGTCGGACCTAATTGGAAAATGACTTTAGTTTTGATCTACAAAAATAAGAGATAGGCTCATGATTTATTGTTACGAGTTGAAAAGATGTTAAGCATCCATCACCCTTTCAATACTAATTTCTTTTAATATTAATTTTCTTATTTAATAAATTATTTTTATTTTTATGCATTTGAAAAATGCTCTTTGAACAATATCTTGTTACAAAGATTTTTAATTTTCATAGAAATATTCTAAAAGGAGAGTTGCGAGAAAATATAAATATTTACAAAGGATATGGCCAGCCCCCTTTAGGCTGCCTACATATCAAACTAATAGGAATCAGACTAGTCGTAGTTTGTGCTAAAAGCACAATTTGGTGTGTATACGCGCCTACAATGACAAGAAAATGAGTATGCCAATCATGAATTGATTGATTTTTTACTTTAAAAAATAGCATTTTCTTATTATTATAATAAAAGTGGTACTTATTCTTTTTTTTTTTTAAGAAGGGTGTTTTCTTTATTAAAATAGAAAATAGGTACTTTCATAAAGAAAAGCTTTGAAAAAATTATTTATTTTCTACAAATATACATTTCTTATTATTATAAGAAAAGATTTTGAAAAAAGCACGTGTTTTTGTGCTGCAAGATAATATTATGCGTTTTTATTTGAAAACATACGCTAGCATAAAATTGCATAACATTTTATGCATAATTGTTTTTATTAATATAAAAAATACATATTTCTTATTATTATAAGAAAGTGTCATAAACTTTATTTATTTTTATTATTCTGAAAAAATTATATTTTCCTTAGCATGATAAGAAAGTATTTTTCAAAAAGTTTATTATTTATCTATTAATATAGAAACTTTTCCCAATATAATAAGAAAGTATTCAAAATTTTTAATTTTTTCTTATTAATGTAGAAAAAATGTGATTTTCTTACCAGTGTAAGAAAATTATTTAAAAATATTATTTGTTTTATATTTAAATAGAAAAATACACTTTTCTAAATATGGTAAGAAAGTATTTTTAAAAAATTGTATATGTACTTTTCCTAATATTATTTCTATTTAAATGAAAAGTCTTTTTTTTGTTATTTTCTATTAGGATAGAAAATAATTTGAGTGAAAAAAGTGTTTTATTTTCTATTGGTATAGAAAAATATATAGTTTATTTGAAGAAAAACAATTTCTATTTGGATAGAAAATAAAATGGAGTTAGACAAGGAATTTTATTTTTTATTAATATAGAAAAATTAATTTATTAGAAAAATATTTTTATTAGAAGGCCACAAGCTCATCATGTTTTGTATATATCTCACACTTGACAACTCTTAAGAAAAGGATATCACACTTATCTACATTATAACGACTTCGCTTTGCAATAAGATTATTTTGCTCGTCAAAGTATGATGGAACAACCATTCTAAAAGAGAAGTTACCTAGAAAAATGAAACCGACATGCGACACCGATAACTAGAATTTGTCAACATATTTAACGCAATTCGAGTAAGGTTTAGAGAGGATCAGTCTTCCTAAAGGTAGAGAAAATGTAATATCTGGCAACTAAATAGAAAAAGAGACAGATAATAATTAATTAATAAAAAAACTCAAGTAA
Organism: Heliamphora exappendiculata; assembly: GCA_034768845.1. Lineage (NCBI taxonomy): Eukaryota > Viridiplantae > Streptophyta > Magnoliopsida > Ericales > Sarraceniaceae > Heliamphora > Heliamphora exappendiculata. The sequence goes on along the minus strand of JAOTRH010133715.1, from coordinate 3,982 downwards.
AATCCTAACAAAGCCGCGTAAATAATTTTAAGACTAAACTCAAAATCTTACTATTAATCCTAAGCAACCCAAGATATGATGTGAATTGGGTTTAAAAATAAATAAACTATTTAAAAAAATTAAAAACTTTTTAATTTTACAAAGAAAATAAAGCACTCCCCACAAAGAAATATAATGTCATGACCCATTTTTATATATGGCGTCCGTGATCGACCAATGAGTCCAAAACCCACCAAAGACCTATTTCTTTCTTTATTTTCCATTCATTATTTTGACTTTTGCCAACTGAATTTTGTTTTACCAAACAATCTCATTCTAGTCATTTCAATTTTGAAATCATTGAAAATGAATCACTTCCCTTAAACATTCCAAGAAATCTCATTTAAAAAATCTCAAGAGCTTGCTAACTGTGTGTTCCACGTTTAAACAATATGACAAAATACAAGAATTGAAATGCAACAATTACAGAACTTGTAATAAAATTATGAATAAATTAAACTATCTTTTCCATGCTACCGGTTCCTCCATGCATTCAACCATCACCTAAAATTGTTCAATATCTATTAGTAATGCCAGTGTGAATTCAATAATATCTAAATTGTTAATTATTACACAGTGTTAGAATGTTATATTTCAAATAGTTAGTCAGAATTTGGTAGGGAGCGACCATATATTTCATACGGTTGACAAAATTATTCCTTATAACCACTTGGCCGTGGTTTCACCCTTATTTCCTTCCCTCGTTGGTACGCTTAACGTTCCCTAGCGGCCAAGACGCCGTTTAACTGATCATTCTTTCATGCATTATTTTCATTCATTTTCATTTTTCATCATTTGTTTTCATTTTTAATATGGCATATCAAGCATTTACGTGAAATAAAAATTAGTTCAGATATCAGAAACTCACATGATCTAGTATAATTTTATTTCAAAGTGCTCCAACTCTAGTGAACATGTTAAAACTATAATCAGATAGCACTCCACATTTTCTTATTAATTCTATTATATTTTTAAAGTATTTTATACAAACTTAAATTATTAAAACTCACTAAATCTGCAGTAAAAAAATTTAATTCTTTTTATTTCATAAAACTAGTTAAAAATAATATATTAATTTTGGCTTTATAAAATATTCTATCTATATAACATAGAAAATCACATACACACTTTTTATTAAAATATTTTTATAACTATTTTGTATAGGATTATTTCTATAAAGAATTGATTAACAAAATATATATATAGTTTAATTATTTTCTTTCTCATAATTTACAAAACCTAATTTTTAGTGTAGAGACCCAACGTGTTTATTATTATTTATTAATTAATTTTAATAATGCACTTAAGTTCACGAAAATGGAATCTGATGATTAATGACGTATGCTGTATGTTATTGGCACGAGTGGAGACTCGAGATATTAAATTATTTAATGATGCTAAAAAATTTCGATTAAATGATTTGAACTCAATTCAAATTAAATTAGAGGAATTAAATAAGATGGGTTTGTGTAATTAAGAATATATTATGTGTATAAAAAAATAATAATAATAGTGAAATATTCTGAAGGATAAAAAAAAAAAGATAATAAAGACCTGCTCTTCTCAGCCGAAGCTGAGAAATAGAGAGAACCGAGAAGGAGAGGCCAAGCGCGCGCGATGCGCAACCTGCTGCCACTGTGCCACCATCCCCCCACTGCGCCGCCTGCGCCGCCTTTTCCACCCTTCCCCACCGGCGACAACACTCCGGCCATCCCTAGTCAACGCCGCCGGCGTCTTCATCTTCGAATTCCTTTTCTCTTCCTCTATTTTTATCCGTTGTTTATGGCGTATTCAAAAACATGGATGCAAACCTCAATTCGAAAAATTCTAGATTCGATCATGAAATTGAAAGCTTTAAAGTGAGATTCAAGCTACACGCTAGGAGAGCTTTGAGTTCGAACCACCTAGGAGTCGGACGTGTGTTGGGCCGAAGAAGCTAAGGTTCCGAAGTTTTGGGGCTTCTAGCGATTCTAGCTTTCATGAGGTAGGATATTGACTATTCTTGATGGATTGCTAATGATATGAGTTGATTTTTATGTTAATACCTTGAAATCATACAATCTGAGAGGTTTTACCGAAACCCTAGTTAGATTTATGATGTGTATGATTGAATTCCATAAATTGATTGAATATGGAGATGACAGTAGAGCAATTAATGAGTTAATTAACCATAGTAACTTACTAATATGTGAGAATGAGTTAGAATGTTGGTTTAACTTAAATATTCGAAAACTTTGTACGTGTAGAATGTGATTTGGTTGGTATGGGTATGTGGCAAAGTGAAGATTTGATGAAATTGGGACATATAATAAGTTGCTTGGACAATATAATTTGGAGATTTGGGAAGTTGAAGTTAATATTATGATTTGACCTAAAGATTGGATAAAATTTGATAAAACCTATGTTAAGTAATTAGATGATATCTATTTCACGGAGAGTGGACAAAATTTGGGGGTTTGCGTCTTTTTTATTGAATATATTTACGCATCGATGGTTGAACTATGAAATGGGATAAATTGAAGGATTAATTGGATGATAAAGGTTTTAACTTAACTCTTGAGAGGTTAAATTGTGAAACTTGGAATGTTGATTAAGAATATAGTTAATTTATGACTTGCTAGTTTGGGTTTTGTTTAATCGTTAATTTGAAATTAATTCAAAAACAAAAATATATATATATATATATGATAAGATAAATAAATTCCTCGAGCAAGATTTGGAGTTTAGTCAAAATTGTTGGATGTAGAATTTAACTTGTGAGATGTGAAATCATAAAATTGGAGTTAAATACTATATTAACTTGACTAACAATAGATAAAAATGGTGGAATGTTGAAAGACAAAGTTTGGAATAATTAAAGGGTGATTTAATTTAGAAAATCAAAAACTTTCTATGCCTAAATCCTAGTTTGGATGACGGTATAAGAAAATCAAGTTAAACGTTGATATTAGAACTCTTAAATGTTTACTTAAACCTTTCAACTTGATAAATTAAAGATTGAAAACCAAATGAATGATTTGAACTCAACTTTGGGGAAACTATGCGCATATCATAGTTTAGGCTATAGTGAAACTTAAATTTTTATGGACATTGAATTCATAACACTGATTTAATTTATTGGGTTTGCAACATTCAATGGTAAATTTGTAGGTGAGAAGGTGATGAGCATGGAGAGTAAAAACTCAGAGTTTAAGTTTGCAATCTAAGTTAAATGAGTGTCATGTGCTAGAATTGATGATTTACTCATTTGGTTTAATTCATAAGTTAACTTAGATGAGTAAGAGAGTTTAATCTCAAGTGTTGATTACGGACCTTAGGATTTGAGATTACTATGGTGATTTGAGAAACTTTGATACAAGAATCCAAGATTTATGGTTTGAGATTACTATGGTGATTTGAGAAATTTTGATACAAGAATCCAAGATTATGTTGTAAGGACATATGGTTCCATTATAATTAAATTAAAGAATAGGTTTGAATCATGCTTATAATTAATTTGAGAATTATTAAATAAAGAATTGAAGTTAGTTCACGAGTAAATTAACTTAAGGTGGGGAATTTATATCATAACTAAGACTGATGAGGGGTGATATAATACGAGTAAATGATAACCACCTTAAATATGTTATAGTGTTCCTAACACATGCAGTCGTACGATGGATCTAACAGTAATGAACTATTGTGTGCTTGCGAATAAGTTTAATGAGACACATTCATGGTAATAATTAGATGTTTAGTTTGAGTTGATGAAACTTAGTTGTTGAATGGACTTAATTTCCTGAAATTAGATCAATGGGTGGAGTTATAAATATATAAATGACATGGTTATGCATAATTCATTGAATATTGGTAGACTTTTATGGTTAGTTAGTCCGGAGTGGATGAATTGAATTGATACTCAAAATTGAAGGACATCGAAAAATTTATGACATTTTCAATTTTA